>JACAFZ010031952.1:0-17820 GCA_015252675.1 Dictyostelium gargantuum | reverse complement strand
AACAACAACAACAACAACAACAACAACAACAACAACAACAACAATAATAATAATAAAAATCAACAAAACACACAATCAGATGACTCAAGTATATACCATGCAAAGAATTCTGAAGAACTATTATTAAATGAAAAAATAAATAGTTATATAGATGAAAGTATAAAAAGATTAAACAATTACAAACAACAATTATTAAAGAATAAAAAGTTATCAGTTCATCCTATTTTAGATAATGATGATGTAGATGACAATAGTTATAATAATAATATAAATAATAGTGGTAATAATGTAGATGAGGCATATGTTAATTTAGTTGACCCTTTTAAAAGAAACTATCTTTGGGTTAATGGTAGTGCACCTGGTAATAATTTATCAACCAAAGAAGAAGTCTCAAATTTAAAAACATCAAATATGTCGCCAACTGCTACCCAACAACCAAAAAATAATAGTAACGAAATTGATGAAAAAAATAAACATACATGTAATGCAAATTCATCATCAACATCAACACCAACGGCATCATCATCAACCCCAACAACATCATCATCATCATCATCATATACATTGGTTACTAATGTTGAAATAATACAACCTCAAACTCAACCTCAACCATCTCAATCATCATCACCACAATTATCATCTCAACCACACCAACCAGTTAATAAATATATTTTAAATCAACCATCATCAACTCCTGCACCTACACCGACAGCAGATTCAAATCCTTTAGCATTTTATTCATTGCTTAGTGGAAACTATAGTTCGAAATCAATTGTTATCCCTTATATAAATAATTCAGGTATGTTTTGTCTGGCACCATATACATTTTTCAAAAATTATATACTAATTAGCTTTTTTTTTTTTTTTTTTTTAATGTTTTATATATTTTAATAATATGAAACGTACCAATTAAATGCTCGAGACCAAAAATTGAACAAGTAATAAGAAATAATGATAATGATAATGTACAATTTCTTTTAAATTGGGAATGTTCATCAGTAGTTAGAGAATATAGTCTAATGATGACGACATCATCTGATCCTACAAAAACATTTGAAGTTATATATAGAGGACACAACAATTACTATACCACACCATTATTAGAAGTTGGTAATTATTCATTCAAAGCAAAAGCAACAAATAGATTTGGTGTCGGTGAGATAAGTGAGGAACTTTTAATTACTCCATTAAATTTTGAAAAACAAGTGGAACCAATAAAGGTAGATGACCCAATAATAGTGGAAGAAGTAACAACAACAGCAGTAGCAGAAGCAGTGGTATTAGATGTAAAAGCGGTAGAACTAACAACTACAACAATTAAATCACCGGAACCAAAATCACCAGAGTCATTACAACCAATTTTAAATACAATTAAAGATGATCTTAAAATAAATAGCGAAACAACAACAACAACAACAACAACAACAATAATTAATAATGAAAATAACAAAAATATAAATTCAGAATCATCATCAGTCAATTTAAAAACAATACAACAACCAAAATTAAATAACAAAGATAAAAAACGTAAAAAAAATCAACAAACTAAATTTAAAAATCTTATAAATGAAATTAATTCATATTTAAGTCAAAATAGTAAATTTATAAACTTTCAACAACAAATAACATCATTAAGTCAATGCGAAGAAATTAATAGTCAACTATTACAATTTAAAGAAAAATATCAATCATTTATTAAAGATGATGAATCATTAAATATAGAATCAGTATTGGCAAATTTATTATCTTCAATTGAAAATATAAATCAATCATTACAATCTTGTAAATTAATTGTTGAATGGAGAGAAATTATTAAAAACGTATTTTCAGGTTATACAACAACAAATAATAATGGTAATAATAGCGATATTAGTAGTGGTAGTAAGGTTTTGGAGGATTTTGTAAATTCACTTTCAACCGATTTACCTGATCAAGTTAAAAATATGATTTTTAAAACTTTAATACAACTTTCAAAGAAAAAATTAGTAGATAACCAAACAAATACCACTGAAAGTAAATTAAAGACCTCTCATTTGTTAAGTTTATTCTCGTGTAAAAAAGGGTTGCTTAGTACAAATCAATCTTTGGAATTGGATAATTTATCAAAACAACTTTTATTCCTTGCATCTGATAATTTAACAACTACATCGTCATCAAAGAAATTACAACAACCAACAAATATAAGTGCGCCAGGTAATAATAATATTAGTTATAATAATAGTAATAATAATAATAATAATAATTATAATTATAATAATAATATACAAAACAAATCTACAAATAAACCAACAGTAGGTAATAAACAAACAATAACATCATCACCAGCAAAATTACAGATAAATACAACTCCACAACCAAAAGAACAACCATTGCCAATGCAACCACTTTTATCACAACCGCAACCAATACAACCATTGCCAATATTACAAGCTGATTCACATTTACAAACTCATAATCAACCACCTCAACACCACTCTAGCTCTCTACCAATTGATATTAAACAAACAACCACAACTACTGTGATAACAACAACCACAACTACATTGTCTCAACCATACCACGGTATGCAACAGCAAAGTCAACCCCAACCAATTTTTTCACCTCAAAAACAAAACTATAGTTCACATACACAAATTCAACCAAATTTTCAATCCCCTCCACCAAAACTTCAAAAAATAAATCAATTTTCTCCACTACAAATTCAACAACAACCACCAAATATATTTTATAATGAACAACCACAACTACAACCACAATCACAATCACAGCCACAGCCACAACAACAATCACAGCCACAACAACAACCACCTCCAATAATATCACTCCAACCAATTTTTCATTTACCTCAATCACCTTTAACAACTATTTTTCAAAGTAACCAATTTCAAACACAAATGAAACCATATCCAGTTCAATTTTCGCCACCAAATTCTTGGTCATCAACATCAACAAGTTCATCACCCTCCACATCACCATCTTTAATGTTAAATAGTCTTTCAGATCAAATCTATACTGATTTAAGAAGTCAAAACCAAATTGAAGCAAATTGCTTCATTGTTTCACCACCAACCCAAATTAACAATAATAACAGTAATAATATATTATTCAACAACCAAAATCATAACCTCGGTAACAATCATAAACCGCCAACTACATTTAATATTGAAAATCACGACTTTTATAATAATCATACTCATAATAATATCAATAACCCTTTTCAACAGTTTCAATGGCTCACTCCTGTTCTTTCAAACTTGAGCCAAAATATAAATCTAAATCAAGAATCAATTTCCCCAAGATCATTTAACAATAATAATAATAATAATTATAATAATACTAATAACAATAATAATAATTTTAATAATTTGGACCATAACAGTGATAATAATAATAATAACAATTTTAATAAGGGAGATGAGTTAAATAATATAAACAATAATAATAGTAATAGTAATATAAACAAAAAAGAAAAAAATATTGATTTTACTTCGTTCTTTCTTCCAAATTATAATAGTCACATTGTTCATCAAGATTTTATTAGTTCTGGTGAAAAATATATACCCCATTAATCATTGATTTTTTATTTTTTTTCTCAAACACCAAAAACAAAAGGAAAATAAAAATAAAATGGTATTTGTAAATTATAAAAAGATCTTTTTTTTTATTTTACTTATTAATATAGAGTTCTTTAGTATAAATTTTCATTGGTTTCATTACATCAAATGTTTTATTCCCTCAATCGATTTGAATACATCCCAAAAAAATTGTTTAAATTTTATGTTATTATTTTTTATTGGTTCATATTATATGATCTTAAACTATTAATTATATAAAATATTATATTAAATACTATTTTTAATAATAAATATAATTAATAAAAAAAACATTATTATTAAAATATATTATTTTTTTATTTTTATTTTTAAAATTTTATTGATGACGATGTAATACACAAAAGATAACATTCTAAATTTTTAAGGGTACAGGCATTTGTTGTATGTTGCCAAAAACAGTTTCATCAGAGATATAAATTCATATAAATTTGTAAATAGAATGTTAATGTTATTGGAGAATAAAAAAAAAACAATAATAAAATTATTAATAGTATTTTTAAATAAAAAACACCATCCAAGCAATCCATTAAGGTGTATGATGATTTAATTTCAATATGTTGTTTGTTTTTTTTGAATATATACTGATAATTTATTAAATTGTTGGTTATCTTTTTATATATTAAATTTTAATGATGAATATGGGTATATATTTTTTTTTCTAATTACTATTATTAGTATTATTATTATTATTATTATTATTATTATTATTATTATTATTATTATTATATTAAATAATAATTTTATCGATATTATTTATTATTTTTTATTTTTATTTTTTTTTAAAAAATTATTTAAAGGTTTTCACCAGAAAGTGGAGATTCGGTTGAATGGACTGGTGATTGGTGTTGTTGTTGTTTCTTTTGGAAGTGTTGGAAGATTAAACTCTTGTGAGGGAAGTGCATTGTACTCAAAAAGATTGATTTGATTGTATTTGATACAAAAGAGGCAGATTGTGATGCATCAATTGTTGAAAGAATACCTTTATTTTGGTAGTATCCTAAAACTGGTTTTGTGTTTTTGTGGAATGATTCTAATCTTTTCTTTAAAGTTTCTGCGTTATCATCTGATCTTTGAATTAATGGTTCACCAGTAACCTATATATTATTTAAAAATATTCATTAATATATAGTATATACACTATTAATAACAATTTAAAAAAAAAACTTACATCATCAGTCATTTCAACTTTTGGTGGGAAAAATTCTGTATGATAACTTCTACCACTTGAAAGATGAACAAGTCTACCAGTAATACGTTTAACTAATAAAGAATCATCAATTGAAAAATCCAAAACATGATCAATCTTTTTATTATCTTCTAATAACATTTTGTCAAGCTAAAAATAGATTTTATAAAAAAAAAAAACATATAAAAAAAAAATATTAATATCATGTAAAAAGATTCATTCAACTGTAACTCTCCAATAATGTTCTATTCCGAAAAACTATAATAATGCCAAAAAAAAAAATAAAAAAATATTGAACAAATAATAAGGTTGCCAAAGTTGATGTTGACGATTATAACAGTTGACGATTATAACAATTGATAATGATAATGATAATGAATGATAATGATAATGAAAATGATAATTATAATGATAATTATAATTATAATTATAATGATAATGATAATGATGGTTTTACTTTTTCAGCTTGTGGTACTATAATAATAAAATAGTAGAATAATAAAGATGTTAATATAAATGAATCAATGAACGAAATGAACAAGTTCATTTTCAGAGTGTTATTATTATTATTTTAATATTATGATATATACCAGTTCTTGGGAAACCATCAAGGATAAAACCTTTTTTACAATCTGGTGCTTGAATATTTTCTTTAATCATGTTAACCATAACTTCATCTGGAACAAGACCACCTTGATCCATGATTGCTTTAGCTTGTTTGCCAGTATCGGTACCTTGTTCAATAGCAGCTCTCAACATATCACCAGTTGAAAGATGACATAAACAATAATCTTCTTTAACTAATGGTGCTTGAGTACCTTTACCTGATCCTGGTGGACCAATAAAAACAACACGTAAACCATCTTCTTTTTTCTTTTCTGCTAAATCTCTTAAAATTTTAATTGAGTCTTTTTCAATTTTAATTTTTTCTTGTTGTTGTTGTTGATTCATTCTTTATTTTTGTATATATTAACGAAATTTATGTATTTCAATGTTGTTTTTATATGGATCCAACTTTTTTTTTTTTTTTTTTTTAAAAAAAAATAAATTAAAAAAAAAAAAAAAAAAAAAAAAAAAAAAAAAAAAAACAAATTAAAAAAAAAAGTTGTTGTTTCGATACAAAAAAACACATATAGACACATACATAAACACACTCACACTCTCACACACACTCAAATAAGTATACTTTAACACAATTATAAAAGTTTATAAACTATAGTGGGGGTGGTACTACACAAATGAACGATTGTACAGTATCAACAACAACAACAACAACAACCACAACAACAACTACAACTACACCATCATCAATGGCTTCATCATCATCTGCGTCAGCAGCAGTAACAACAGGTTCAACTGTAGTAACAATGTCTCAAAATGATATCAACAATAATAACAGTAATATTAACAATAACAATAACAATAACAATAACAATACCAATAACAATAACAACAACAACACAGTATCAACAAATTACAAAACACACAAAAAAACAACATCAATTGGAGGAGGAAAAAACAGAGCGATTCTTCATGATTTTTCATTTTCTTATTATATACCAAATGTTAAAAAAGAAGAGGATGATAATAATGAGTTGAATATAAATAATCAAGATACTCAACATCAGGGTGTAAGAATTATCATTGCAATCATTATTAGTTTATATTTTACTAACACAATACCATCCACTATCATACATAATATCTATCTTATTATTATTATTATTATTTTTATTTTTATAGTTAATAATTGAGTTAACAAAAAATCTATTACATTTTTATAAAAAGTGTAATAGTAATTTCAACTACATTTCATCATTGAACCCAAGGAGAGTTTTAACACACCCAAGTGAACCATTATCAAATGATGGTTTTGATAATGTTAATTCAGATTATATTGTTTATGTTAATGATATCATTACCAATAATGAAACTGGTCAAAAATATAAGGTATTGGATTCATTGGGTCAGGGAACATTTGGTCAAGTGGTTAAATGTAAAAACTGTGATACTGATGAATTGGTCGCAATTAAAATTTTAAAAAATAAACAAGCATATTTTCAACAAGGTCGTTTAGAAATTCAAACTTTAAAATCTGTAAATATCTTGTATATATTAACACAAGTAATAAAAATCAATACTAACACTTATTCGTGTATATATATATATATATATATATATAGTTAAATGAACAACATGATCCAGAAGATAAAAACCATATATTAAGATTATTGGATTCATTTATACATAAAATGCATTTATGTATAGTTTTCGAATTGCTTAGTGTAAATTTATTTGAATTGATCAAACAAAATAATTTTAGAGGACTTTCAACAAATTTAATTAAAGTGTTTTTAATTCAAATATTGGATGCATTAATAGTATTGGCAAATGCAAATATAATTCATTGTGATTTAAAAAATGAAAATATTTTATTACAAAAGTAATTATTATTATCATTACTATTATTATAGTATATATTCACTTCAAAACATAAGATTGTTTGGTACTAATCATCTATTTATTTTTTTTATTAGTGTTAATTCACCAGCAATTAAAATTATTGATTTTGGATCAGCATGCTATGAAAATTCAACATTATATACATATATCCAATCTAGACATTATAGATCACCAGAAGTTTTGGTTGGAACAGGATATTGCGCATCAATTGATATGTGGTCATTGGGTTGTATTTCAGCAGAATTATTTTTAGGATTACCTTTATTTCCTGGTAATTCAGAGTATAACCAAATATCACGTATAGTTGAAATGCGTGGAATATTTCCAACAGAATTATTGGATAAAGGAAAAAGTAGTTCTAGATATTTTCATAAACATATTGGTACACATAGTGACGATAATAAATCAACCAATCAACAGCAACAACATCATAATCATTATTATACATTAAAATCAGAAGAGGATTATCAAAGAGATTCAAAAGTAACATTATTGCCTTCAAAAAAATATTTTAATTATAAAACATTGCCAGAGATTATTCAAAATTATGGTTTTAAAAGAAGTATGTCGCCTCAGGATATTGAAAAAGGTAATTTATCATTATTATTATTATTATTATTATTATTATTATTATTATTATTATTATTATTACAATAGGGATATAAATTGATACTGGATAAAGGTGCACTTATTAACAATTATAACCAAAACCATTATTGTATTTGAAATTAATTTTAGAGAAACAACATAGATTAGTATTTACAGATTTTATAAATGGACTTTTACAATTGGATCCAAATGAAAGATGGACTCCCATGCAAGCAAAGGAGCATCCATTTATAACAGGTCAACCATTTAGTGGAACATTTATACCTGATCCATCAAAGAAACGTCAGATAACATATATATCACAACCAAAACAAATTCCCCAAATAATAAATGGTAATGGTCATCAACTACTTTTCCATCAAATACAATTAAAACAACAACATCAACATCAATAACAACAACATCACCAGCAACAACAACACCAACTACAACAGCAACAACAACAGCAACACCAACAGCAACAACATCAACATATACCAATTCAATTATATAATACACCATATACATCAACCAACAATACACCAAATTTAAGTAGTAGTAATAGTGGTAACAGTTTAAACAATTTAAAGAAATTAAATTTACCACCATTTAAGCAACCATCATTTCCATCACCACAAAATAGTTTAGATTCATCATTTAACTTTCCCAATCACGAATCATTTTCACCTCGTGGTTTATTTATTCAGCAAGGAGGATCTTCTTCTTTTACAAATAATAATAATAATAATAATATCAATAATAACATACAACAAAATATCAATAATAACAATCAACAACATATTAATAATCAAGGTGTTGGATCACAAGTTTCCCAATTGGCACTTGGCCAAAGTCCATCATTGTTTGGCACACCAAGTAATATATACCCACCATATAGTTCGATGTATAATCATTCTCCAGTTGCAACACCAAACTCACTTTCATTTTATGGATCATCATGGGGATCTGATAACAGTAGTAACATGTCTTTAAATCCTTCAACTCCAACTCAAAAACAAATTTTTCAACAACAACAAACTCCACAACAGCAATATAACAGAAGAGGAAGAAGCAAAAGTGATATCCCATCTGATTCTTTTTCGGGTTCGGATGGTATGGTTATTGAACCACCATTCCAATTATATCAACAACAACTACAATATCAACAACAGATTCAACAACAACATCTACAGCAACAACAAATATCAGATTATGAGGGGGGTGAAAAACCACCAATATTTCCAAACTCACCTCACAGAAAAAGATCACATTCTGGCTATCTCGATCAATATCCTACCATGGTTAATAATTATGGTAAACAACAAAAACAACAACAACAACAACAACAACAACAACAGCAACATCAACATCAACAACAACAACAATCAATTGGGCAACATCAACAACATCAACAGCAACAATATGTTGCATCGAGAATCCATTTGGATCATTATGGTAGTAGATATAGATCACAAAGTTATGGAGATCAACAGTTCCAACAACAGCAATACAAACAACAACAAAAGAATTTACATCAACAACAACAGCAACAACAGCAACAAAGATTTATGCAAGTTGGCTCACCACCAACTTCTCATTTATCACCACCAATTCCACAATCACCTTTAATGATGTCATCTCAACAACATCAACAACAGCAGCAACAACAAAAACAACAACAACAACAACAACAACAAAAAAAACAACAAATACAAAAAAAACAAAAAAAAAAAAGCCAAGGATATATGCAACAATTGCAATCAACACAATTCACACCACAAATGATATCATCACAAGAACCCATTAGCCCTGCATTAATGGGTGATGCATCATCAATTTGGAATCCCTCACCGACAGAGGAATTATTATTTCCAATTGATCTACCATCCAATAACAATAATAATCAACAAAACACACCTCATCTTACGCCATCAAACTCTAGCAATAATCTTTTGGGAAAATCTGCCTCATCGCCACTCAAAAATTCATCAAACAGCTCTATTCCCCCAACACCCACTATTCCAATCAATATGGAAGAAATTAATAATGGATTTTCTAAATTTCATTTCAATGATCAACCTAGTTGGAATAGTAATATAAATAATAATAGTAGTAATAATAATTATTCATGGATTCAACAGCAACAGCAATTCAGTGGTAATAACGAATCATTATACAACGATGATATAATCGGCTTTAGTCCAGCATACAACTATTCAAATGAATTTAGACCACTTTTTAATAAACAATCTCCACCATCAAAAACATTTTATAATAATAATACTAGTAATAATAATAATAATAATAATAATAATAATAATAATATAAATATCAATATCAATATCAATAATAATAATAATCGGACCAATACATTGCTCCCCTCTCAGCCATCTTTTCCTCAAAACTCACCACCCTCATCATATAGTAGCAATAATGGTTTGAGTAAATCTGGTGGCAATACCGTTAAAAATAGCAATACGGGAAGAGCAAGGGGCGACTCAATGAAACAACAAAGATTTAATAGTAGTAATAATTTATTAAGTAGTGGTTATCAACAGCAACAACAACATAAAAAAGAACCTCCTATTTTGATGCAATCACCACCTATGAATGGTTTAAAAACCAGTTCAGAGATTGGTATTCCACCAGAAGAAATCAGATATCAAAATCAACAATTCCAACAACAACCACAACCACTACAACAGTTTCAAACTCAACCACAAACTCAATCACAACCACAACCACCTCAACAAAATAGAAAACTTGTTATTGGATCATACAGGGAAACCTAAATAATATTGATAATAAACCTTTTTTATACATAAAATATGTTTAGTGTCCCAAAACTTTTAAAAAAAATAACAAAACATTGTTTTTCACCCACTCTTTAATTTTATTTTTTGTGTGTTTTACAATAAAACTCTTGAGCTTTTTCTTTTTATTTTTAAAAAACTTTTTTGCAAATTACAAAAAACTCAATCCCACCTGGGGGAATAATTTGCATGTTTAGAACACTTTCTTGAATTTTTATTATTTTTTATATTGATTTATTATAAATTTTTATTAATTTTTATAATTATTTCAATTTTTCTTTGCATACTTAGAAAATCAATATTTTTTGTTCCTTCTCATTTGATCACCAAAAAAAAAAATTTTAATTTTTTTTATATGGGAAACATTCTTTGAAAATATCTATTTTTTTGGTTTTTAATTTTTATTGTTTTTTTCAAAAAACCGTGTCTTTTTTTAAATACCGTTTGAAAAAAAAATTTTTACTTTGATTATTTTTTTCTTAATTTTTATAAAATTTTTATTATTTTTTATTATTATTCCAAAAGATTAGTTTTTTGGTACAACCACAACAATATTTGACATTTTTAAACCAAATTAAATATTCATATGATATATAATGATGAAGTTTTATTTGTTTTTTTTTTTAATAATAAATTTAGTGATTGGTGATATACCACAAGTTCAAAGTAAATTTTTTTTTTTTTTTTTTGTTGTTTGTCAAACCCTATTTTGGGTTTGACCTATTATTATTATTTTTATTATTATTAATACTATTATTATTATTATTATTATTATTATTATTATTTAATAGAAAATTCCATTGATATTTTAATACAAACTTTTAGTTTAGATTCTATACCAAATAATAATTATTGTGGAATACCGCAAAATTTTAAATGTGATAACACAAATAGTTATATAGAAATAATGTAAATATTAATAATAATTAAAAATAGATTATAGAAATAAATCATAATGTATATATATCGCTAATATACTAATATATTTTTATATCATAATTTTAGAAATTTAATTGGTGCTGATAAAAATAATAAAATAAATATACCAAATGACGTATTTAATACATTTGTCAATTTAACAGCACTTTCAATTTCCAATTCAAATATTCCAATTCAAGAATATTATTACACTACAAAACTAACAATATTATCATTAAATAATTGTGAGTTACCTAAATTTCCAAATGGTTTTGTTTCATTAAAAGAATTAAATATGGATGATGTTATATTTGGCGGAGATATAAGTTTAAAATCAATTGATAATTTAAATACTTTGTATGTTTTAACAAATAATATTATTAATTATTATAATAATATTAATAATTTCAATATTTACATTATTTTACATATATTTAGTACTCTTACATATTCATCAAGTGATTTAATTTCAAATTATCAATTTATTTTTGCTGAAAATTTAATTGTTAATACCGAAGCAAAATATACAATTACAGTTAATAATATATTTCCATTTTTAAAAATATATTCAAAAATGTAATATTTATCAATTTTTGATATTTTATAAAATCAAAACTAATATTGTTATTATTTCAAGTACTTTTATATTAGGAAAATATTTTGATAGTTCAAGTTATATAAATTTTGAAAATGCGACTGTATCAGATTGTACGATTATAGATATTGGTCATTTTAATCAACAAATAACAAAACCATTATCAACTGGTAAAACTGGCACTCTTAAATTTATAAATTTACAATTTGATATACAAGATTATTTAAATTTTTCTCAAACAGTACATTTGTATGTATTATTAATAAAATTATTCAATATATTTATATTATTATTATTATTATTATTATTAAAAAAAGATAAAGGCAAAATAAAATTAACAAAGAAAACAAAATAAAAATAGGTCTATAAATAATTGTACAGGTTTAGAGGATTTAAATGGAAACATTAAAATGGAACCATCTCCATTTTCAACACTGTAATTATACTATTGCTATTACCATTTACCATTTTATATGTTTATTTACCACCAACTGATTTACTTACTTTAATATTTAAAATAAAAACCAGTACAATTGTAAATTCAGGATTAACAAAAGTTCCATATTTTTATGATATTATTCCAATACTTTCTTTGGATAATAATAGTATTACAGGTGAATTACCATATTTACCAGATCCAAATAAACTGTCAGAATGGAGATCTATTTCACTAATAAATAATCAATTTTCAGGTTCCATTCCAAAAAACTATTGTTATCATTCACCCGCTCTCACAAATAATAAATTGAGTGGGGATTTACCAATGTGTTTTGTATGTTCGCTAAATGATCCAACCATAAGGAAGCAAATCAATGGTAATAATTTTGATAATTATTTAAGTGATTCAACCACAGATTTACCAGCATGTAGTGGTATTTTCATGAGAGATTCCAAATATATTGTTCGTAATGGTCAAATTGCTTTAATCTATGGTGAAAATGTTGGAATACCATCTATTAATTATCAAGGTCCTCAAATTGTTTCCACTCCAAGTGTAACATTTAGTTATGAAATACCAAATAAAATAATTAGATTTACTGCATCCGAAAGTTTTATAAATGATTTAAAAAAAACCAATTATAAATCAAATGTTTTGTTTAAGATTCCAAATATCAATGTAACTTTAGAGTTTGAATTAAGTCCTCCAATCGTTACTATGGTTACAGCATCACCAGATTCAAACAATGGTTACATGTTTTATGTATATGGCCAATCTTTTGCATCACCTTCTTATAATATGACAATATTCGTTGATACTTACCCATGCTTTTTTATTACCCAAAGCAATAATCTCATTTCATGTACAGTTCTTCAACCTCAAATGGCTGAAAAAGAGTACACTATCAAGGTTTTCAATGGCCAAACAGGTTTAACTGGCACATTTAAATATAAATTTGAAAGAATATATCCATATATTAGTGCAGTTACATCACCAACAACCAATGGTGGAACTATAACTTTGTATGGTAGTTATGGTACCAATAGAACCACTGTATCCGTTTTAATTGGTGATCAAAAATGTGATATCATAAAAACTGGGGTTTTGGAAATTATTTGTAACATTGGCCCAGGTAGCGGAGTAAAAGATGTTGCTTTAATTGTGGATGGAGTTAACTGGTATGCTACAGGTATTTTTTCATATTTAAATAGTTCCATTAGTTCTCAATGTCAAGGCTCGACACCTTGTAATGGTCATGGAAATTGTATAAACTATTCAATGTGTTATTGTTTTAAAGGTTTTGGTGGTCCAACATGCAATGAAAGTAAGTAATATAATATTACTTTATAAATACAAACAGGAAAAACAACAAACACACAATACTAATAGACAATTAATGATCATAATAGGATTGTTAGATGATGTTGCAATAAAAAAGAATGATACTTTAACAGAGATTTTAAATAATGGATATTCATTTGGATTTTCGATTACAGATATTAGAGAAATTGATTTTACTGGTCAAGTAGTTAGACAACATAATTTTACAAGTTGGGAATTAACTGATGATAGTACTACAGTTAAGTGGACGTATATGCATCTTTATGGAAACGCAGAAATATCATATACCATTGAAAGAATATTAAATGAACCAAAGAATTTCACATTTGCTGGTGAATTTATGGTACTACAACCAGGTTCATTAAAATTAACAGCATCCATTAATAATTGGGAATATTTAGGATCATTAAATACATTACAACTTCAAATTAAATCGAGTGTAAATATTCAAGAGGGCAAAAATGACGAATGTAAAAATCAACAACAATCAAATATTAAAACCAATAGTGGTGATGGTATATCAATTAATTATATAACCATTGAAAAAGATAATAATATATTTAGTGGAAGGTTTATTGATAAAGTTGAATCTGATGGTAGACCAACCTATTCCAAAGTAACATTATCTGAACAATTAAAAGATTCAGTTACTGTAACATTATCACTACCATATTGTAAAGTATGTAAAATTGATCCTGATTTTAGTGTTATGATATCACCATCATTCGCTTCAAAATGTGCATCGGATTCATCATCAAAATTAAAATGGGTTATACCAGTAAGTGTAATCTTGGGTCTTTTAGGTTTATTTGGTGTTTTTGCTTTGTTTTTCTTTTTATTACGTGGTAAAATTTATGTTTCAAGAAAAGCTGGTGTTATTTTATTAAGAAAAACAAAAAATTCAAAATCGGTTGATGAATCAACAAAACAATAATCATTATGTACATATAATTATATTCATTATATTAATAAAATTTAAAATATATATTTATTTATAATTTGATTGTTGTTGCTGATATTGTTGTTGTTTTTGTTGTTGTTGTGGATGTTGATGTTGTTGATGTTGTTGTTGTGGGTGTTGTTGTTGCTGTTGTTGAATATGATGTTGTTGTCTATTAAAATGATGAGTTTGGTTATTACTATTATTATTATTATTATTATTAATATTTAATGGACGATATTTTGATTTTGAAAGTTGATAATTATAAGAATCTAAAAGATCACAATCGTGTATATAATTCCAAAGCAAACGTGCATTTTCAAACCATTGGACCTCTGTTATATCATGAGTAAATTTAGAAACAGATCTTAAAAGTAATAAATGTTTATGTAAATATTCAATTGATTCATTAAAAGTTGGTTGTAATTTTGTATTTGTTTGTTGTTGTGTTCTTTTTTTTGTACCATTTAAAGTATTTGGATTAATTTCTGAACTATTTACACCTAAAATTTCGGTTGTTGCATTATTTGCAATCTCTTGTAAATATTTATCTGGTATAAAAAAACTATCAAAATGATTCATTAATTGATATTTTTCACCTCCATTATTATTATTTGAAGAAGATGATGAAGGGATTTCAAAAGTACCATTACTACAATGGTTTGAGAGATTTGATACAAATGATTGATATAAATTCTTTGGGTTTGAAAATAAAACTGATAATGATTTATCAAAACTAGAGTCGTTTGGATCAATTTCAGTTAATTTATTAAAAATAAAAACTATATACAGTTAATCAGATTGATTTATAGTAGTTGTTGTTGGTTAGTATGTATGTATGTATGTGTTTGTTGGATAAATATATAAAATTAATAATATAAACATACTTTGTCTTGCAGTTGATTCCAATATGTCATTTTCAAAATTATAAAGTTGACCATTTAAAGTTGGATTTGAAACATCAGGTGTTTTATTTTTAAGTATTAAAGAGGCGGATCTAATTAATTTACAAAGTGGTAAATCCAATGACTTATTTTCTTGAATAACCAAAACTATATTGCAAATTGATAATAGATAGACTACTAATCTCAAACATTGCATATGATGAAATTGTTCATATGAATTATATTGATTTGATAAATGTTGATTCTCTTCGATCATATCACACATAATTGATAAACTTTGAAGTGGTTGAGTATCTAAATAAATTATTCTTTCCTCTTCTGATATAAATAAATCAATACCAATAGTTTGATGTTTTCCTAATCCAAAATTTAAATCAGTTTGACTTTCAAATAATTTTAAATTTTCAACTGGTAAAGTTGTATTGGTGGTGGTAAAAGTTTGTTGTTGTTGTTGTTGTTGTTGTTGTTGTTGTTTTTTAGTTTGATTATTATCATGTGATCTTTTAATTAGTGATGATAAAAGTGTTGATTTTCCAGTTGATTGACCACCAATAATTCCTACAACTGTAAAGTTGTTATTGGTTTTGCTTAGTAATTTATGTACAGTTTCATAGTTTTGAAATTTTAAATGTTTTGATAATATTTTTATTGATGAATTATTTACAATTGGTGTTGGTTCTAGTTGTGGTGTTGTTGTAGATGGTGAGGAAGTGGTAGTTGTTTGTTGTTGTTGTTGTTGTTGTTGTTGTTGTTGTTGTTGTTGTTGTGGTGGTGATGGATTTATAGATGTTTTTGATAAAACCTTTGTAATATGTATTGCTGGATCAGAAGATTCTTGTTTCTTTGATCTCCTTTCTGTTGTTGATCCATCTTTATTTGATGATCTACTCCCTCCGCTACCACTACTTTTCTTTTCTTGTTTTTTTGTTGGTGTCGTTGTAGTACCACTCATCTATTATCTATTTTTTTATCTATTATTTTGATCATATGAAAAAAAATTAAAATTAATAAAAAAAAAAGGAAAAGTTCAGAAATTTAAAAAAAATAAAATTTAAAAAAAATTTAAAAAAATAAAAAATAAAATATTTAAATTAAAAATTTAATTTAAAACAAAAAAAATTATTGAAGTGTATGTTCGCCAAATATATATATTTGAAATTATTATTATAATTTTTTTTTTTATACTGGTACACAAATAAATTTGTTCATCCACTTTATATAATACCAACAAAGAATGAAATGATGCAACCAATCGATTGTCGCGTGTGAAAAATTTTATTTGAATTTTTTTAATTTTATTGCATTTAAAAAAAAATAAAAAAAAAAAAGTCGAATTATTTTTTTTATTTTTTTTATTTTAATTTTTTTATTTTTTTTCACAACAAAAGATCTTCAGCATAATTAATTTATTTTTTTTTTTTTTTTTCATTAACACATAAACACACCCCCTAATTAATTTGTATATTATTGTTTTTTTATATATATAAATATTTTTATTATTTTATTTTTACACCATACACACACAAACAAAAGTTTTTATTTTTATACACATATACTTTTTTTTCTTT
Organism: Dictyostelium gargantuum; assembly: GCA_015252675.1. Lineage (NCBI taxonomy): Eukaryota > Evosea > Eumycetozoa > Dictyosteliales > Dictyosteliaceae > Dictyostelium > Dictyostelium gargantuum. The sequence continues at coordinate 450 of JACAFZ010031952.1, read as the reverse complement.
TTTTTTTTCCCCAGAGACCACCAATAATATTAAAAATTTATATATAAAAAAAATAATTATAATAAAAGACTTAATAATTAAATAAATATATATATTACAAAAAGAAAAGAGCTAAAAATAAAATAAAATAATGGCACAAAGTTTAAGAGATTTATCAAAAGATAGACTTTTGAATGAAATGGTTAGAACTGTTTCACCAGAGGCAAGTAATGGTTGGAAAGCATTGGTTGTAGATCAAGATTCACTTAGAATTATTTCAGCATGTTGTGGAATGTTTGATATTATGGAAGAAAAAGTTACAGGTATATACTTTATATCATATCCTATCCAATAGCTAATTAATAATAACATTACTAATAATAATAATTAATAATAATAATAATAATAATAATAATAATAATAATAATAATAATAATAATAATAATAATAATAATAATAATAATAATAATA
>JACAFZ010031951.1:0-10288 GCA_015252675.1 Dictyostelium gargantuum | reverse complement strand
AATTTTTGGTTCATTTTTTTTTTTCATTTTTTTAAAAAATTATTTTCTTTGATTGGAGACAAAAAATATCATGAATCGTTCTCTTTTGATAAATCATTTAAGAGATTATGTGAATTTTTTTTTTTTCCCCAAACGAAAGAGATTTATAATATCTTTCTCAAAAAAAAAAATAATAAAATAATAAAAAAAAAAACTTTCCCGCTCTATTTAATAGCGAGCATCGCACAAGAAAAATCACTATTTTTTTTTCACACAAAATCAGAAAATTGTTCGTTGCACAAAATTTTTTTTTTTTTTTTTTTTGTTCACAAAATATCTTTCAACCCATATTTTTTCCTCAAAAATACTAAAATGGGAGACTTACAAATTTTTATTATTTGAAAATCTATTTTTTTTATTTTTTTATTTTTTTATTATTTTTTTTAACAAGGCTGCAAAAAAATTTATTAATCTTTTATGTGATTTATTTTATTTTATTTTATTTTTTATAGTGAATTTGATATATTTAAATAGATTTCAGATGTTTGAATTACATTTCTAGCAGTTTCTTGATCTATTTGATTTTTATTATATTTTAATAGTGTTGGATCAATTTTGTTAGGTAGATCCGGAAGTTGTAAAGTGGAGAGAGATTCAATTTTATTTTTTAAATATGATAAATTGTAGCTATTATTAAATGATTGGGTTTTTTGAACCAATATTGATTTGATAGATTTTTCAATAACATTGAAACAATAAATAACTGCATCATCATATAGATTGTAATTGAATAAAAGTTTTGAAACTTTAAAATCATGGACAGCAGATTCATATAGTTGTTTTGATATGGATGCAATGTTTGAAGGGTTGGATGAGACACCTGAGCAAAATATAAAAGTACCATTTAAAAATATACTTTGTTGTTGGTTTAAGGCTCCAATTGGATTGCTATCACCAATGTTGGTTGTTATTTTATCAAAATTCTCTAGTTGATTTGAAATGTTATTATCAAACTCTAAAACATCGAGGTGGAGATGCTTTAAAACTTGTTGTTTTGATAAGGTGTGATTAAGATAAAGGTGTGGATTTCGTTTATCGTAGAAATAATCAACATTTGAAATTAAAGTTATATCTGTTCCATTAAACAATAGTTTGGTATGAATATCACCAGACGAGTGGCGGATTCCAGTGATGTTACGAATTTTGGAGTGATCTAAACCAAACAAACTATTTATAAATTTGATAAAGTCTGGATTGTTCAAACGATTGGAAATAATATCTGAACGAGGTTCTAGTTCATTGGTTTTTTCATAATCTAAATTGGTTTTTTCATCATCAATTTCTTCAGTGATCATATCTTTCAATTCGCCTATCGAATAGATACTAGGATCTAACCCATTGTTCAATTTAAATAGTTGTCCGTTTGATTGGACGATTCTTTGTTGCAATAGATTGTCTCTGTTATAGTAAACTTGTGATCTTGGTTTGAAATAACCACATTCTGTTAAAATAAGTAAATCTTCACTGGATCTATATTTTGGAGATAGCATTGAATACAAATTGATTGCAACGATTTGTTCATTTTTATTGAGAGAGATGTTGTTTATAGAATAATATATGAATTTCTCTATAATCATTTTTTCATCAAATCTTTTGGCACCCAATCTTAAAAACAAATTCTTGTAGAGTTCTAATTTTGAGGGTAAAAGGTTAAAAAATGGTGATACATTTCTATGTGGAGAACCAAAAATAATTTCATTAAATGTTACAAATGTTCCTTTATCTTGATCAGGTAACCTTTTAATCTTTGAAATTAGAGTGTCATCAATATGAAGTAGTTTATGATATTTTTCTAAAGATGCACACGTTTCATAAAGGTATTGGAATAAATGTTTATCAGGTTCTTTAAATCTGATTTTCGATAATAGATATATAAAATTATCCATTATATTGTCAGGATTGAAATTTGGATGGTCTTTTGGATAGTAAATAGTTCTTGCACTGATAAAACAAGAATGAAAACCAATATTTTGATTTGATTCATTAATACATTTATTAATTGAAGATAAAACTGGTCTATCTGATTTTGATCCTTCAATTGGACAACTTTTTGTTGGAATGATGGACAATTCATAGATCTCATCCCAAATCTTATGAATTTGTTCTTCTGAACTGGATGACCAAAGATACTCAACTCTACGAACAATATCATCTATAGGTTTTGATTTATAGAAATCACTTGAAACACTTTTAAACTGACCAATAAAATCATTTGAATTTAATTCTTTTTTGATACCCAATTTGTTGAAAAAATTACTCCAATTCTCATTTTCTGAAATAAAATAATCTGGAGGATAATCTAAGGATAAATGATAGGCTTTAAATTTCAAATCAAATAATTGTGAAACTGATTTCATTTTTAAAACTTTAAATTTTTCATCAATAACAAAGGGAATAATTGGACTATTTTTCAACTTTTCAATTTGATCGTTTGTAAAAGAATTTAAATTCTCTTTTATATGACCCAAAATATCATAAATATGATTTGCATCATAATCTTTTAAACCTCCCATTAAATGATTAAAAAACATATCACCAAAATCGAAATTTTCAATTTTCAAAGTCGAAAGCCATTCATCTGATCGAGTTTCTAGTTTTTGTGATAGTTCTTTGCAAATAAATTCTGAAGGATTTGGATAGATTGATAAAAATTTATCGTTGTAGATCATTGAAAATTTTTCACCTAAGAATTCTCTGCTCTTATCTTCTAGTATTAATAACGGACAACCAATTATATCGGTTGCAGGTGCACATAATATAAGATATTCAAATATTTGAATTAAATCTTTATCTTCAATTATTTCTTTTAATAAAAATTGTTTCTTTGATTTAATTGATACTATAACCAATTTATAATCTACTAATTTACTCTTTACAATTTGAATGTTATTGCTGTATGATTTCGGAATTGATTTAATATTATAAAACTGAGACAAAAATTTGACAACCAATGGAAAAATTTGTTGTAGTGGTTCTGTTTTATCTATATAATAGGTTTCGGTATTGATTTTATTTTGTATGTCACAATTGATAGGTAAGAATAAATTTAATGATTTACTGTGATTTGATTCAATGATATCGTAGAATTGTTTTGATAATGTTTCAAAAATTGATGTGCATTGTTTTGTTGGTTTGTTTGGAAATAATGAGTAATAAAATCTATAGTATAAATCCAAATCATTATTATTTCCTCTACCCAATATATAATTTTGTTTGAAAAAAAATAAAGTGTCTAAATAAATTGGTGCAATAATTGATTTCATTAAAATATTATTCCATTCAATAAGAAATGATTCCGAATTTTGTAAACTGACTTCTAATTCAGTTTTTAATGGATCTGATATTTCACTTTTACCAGATTTGTTTGATTCTAATATTTCTCTTGATGACGAAACTGAAAATGATGCATGAATATTGACTGGAAGATTTAAATCTTTGAATGGTAAAAAACAAAATGATTTACAGGTTTCCATAATATCGCTACCCTTTGTAGAGTTATAAATATCTAAATGACCATTTTCTAATATTTTAAACGCAATACCACCTGCAACTCTTCTCTTTTCTCTACCAGTTTTGTTATAAATATTTACAAATTTGAATGCATCAATTTTGTTGAGTTTTGATTGATCTGATTTATCTGGATTTTCTAAATATTTACCAATAAAATAGTTTAGGGTTTCAGTTTTGTTGTCTTGAATTTTTTCAAATTGAACTCTTTGAATTTCAATTGGAAATTGAGAATGTAAATTTTCTATTTGAAAGGATGATAGTATGGATGGTGAATTATGATAGTTTTCTTGTTCTTTTAAACTTAATTCACTGTTAAAATGAATTTGAAAATCTTTTTTTTTCACTGTAATAATGTTTTTTTTAATAGATTCGCCATTTTTATTAGCTTCTTCTAAAATTGATAGTGAAATTCTATCCATATTGACAAATAATAACTGATTTTCCATATTGTAATTAATGATACTGTGAAATAATTCATAGATGCTTTCAAAATCCCAATAGCTATCAATAATATTTATTGAATTTCTTCTTAATGCATTTCTTAATGGAAATCTAAAAATTGTTCCTTCAACGTAGCCTGTCTCTAAATTAAATCCATAATGTTTTTCGTATTGTTGAAATGGTTTAAATAAATCTGGGTGATTTTGATATTCAGAAACTGAAATTTTCAAACCAGTAGAATACTTTGAGGTTGATGGTTCTAAATGAGTAAGTAATGGATCAAAAACCAATAAATAACCACCTGATAGAATAGATGGGATATTTGTAAAGTTATACATCGAATTTACACCAACACCAAAACGTCCCTATATCAAATAAAAAGAAGAGAAATACCAATGTTAGTGTAATAATAATAAAATAAAGTAAAAAAGTTAATAAATACATACTACAAATGAATTATCATATTTCTTGTAGGTACCAGATAAAACTTGAATGTTTTTAATATCCATATCCGTAAATACTGAATCATTGTATACTACTAATGATTTTTCCAAATAATCTTGAAAATCTTTACAATATTCTATATCAATAAATTCATTTTTATAATGATTGCAATCAATCATTAATTCTAAACATTTTCCTTTGGCATCAATGCAATTTTGAATGAATTCATTTAATAAAGTATCTTGTCTGTAATCCTTCAATATTGATTTTAAACGATCAATTAAATCTTCTCTTTGACCAAAACCATCCATAAAAAGTGATCCACTACAATCTCTTTGTGAAACCTGTTGTTCTCTTTTAATTTTTAAAATTTTAATTGCTAAATTATCTACATGATCATGTAATTTATAATAACCTTTAGATTTTAATGAATGTTGAATCATATCTGATTCACAGGATAATACATTTTTAAAACTAACTAAACGATTATCACTTGTTGGAATATATTCTACATTGATAGGCCCACCTTGATAATTTGGTAACTTTTTAGTTTTTAATTTTGAATCTGGATTGCTTTTTAATAACTCTGGTTCGCCCAATTTACCAATTGAATTTATTGATTCAATACACATTCCAAATATATTTTTTGGAATTGGTTTTGAAATCATGTTTTGTGGGTCAGTAACATTATCACCACTATATTGTTTGAAAACTTTTATAAGAATAGTCATATAGTTTGAAATTTGTAATTGTTCAGATATACCAATCAATGAAAACAAATTAATAAAAGATGGAAATTTCTTTGTAATTGAATATATATATGGTTCAAAGTTAAAAGAATCTTGAATTATAATATCATTTGTTACTACTAATTTATCCTCAATCCAAATTTTACCAAATGCCTTTATTGGTTTTAATTCATTCTCCCAAATGAAATTGCCAATATTCTTTTCAATTGATCTATTGATTGATTTATAAATTAAGTTAAAAACTTCATTTAAATTAATTGATGAATCAATTGATTTTGGATCATCTGAAACCATTTTCGTTAAATTGACCCAATGTTTAATGATTGAACGTGGATCTTCTTTTGAAATTAGTTTATATAACGGATTATTTAAATCTATTTCAACTGCATGTTTAACGGAAAACATAATATTTTTGTTACTTGAAATTGTAGCTGATGATGGTGAAATAAATTCATTTGGTTCAAATCCTTTGTACGAAATTACTTCTGTACTTGGTATAAATTTAATATCTTTAATATGACTAAATGTTTCATCTAAATTAATTAAATTATTTTGAGGTTGAAATGATTGTTGTTGAACTGTTTTTTGATTTTTATTTTTTAAATAAAGTTTTTCACTATTATTATTATTATTTATAAAAGTTGTACTATTGGTTGCTGGAGGATTAAATAATTGATGGTTCTCTTTTAAATAATTTAAAAAACTATGATAAAGTTGTACATTTTTATATTTATAAATTGTATTTGGAACATTATTAATAATTTCTTGAACTGGGTATTTTGGATTAACACCAATTGAAATTAATTCTTTAGAGTATTCTAATAGTGATTGATGAATAATGATTTCAGGTTTACCTTCGATTAATAAATTTTTTTCATTTTCTGATAAAATATAAAAACGTTTTGGAAAATCGAATTGATGGTTAACATTTGGAATCCATTTAAGATCTGATTTGATTTTATGGAGTGAATCTTTAAAACGTGAACAAAATGATTTAATTATTTCAATAGATGTTTCAAAATTTGTAAATTTTTGAATATTTGGTAATAAATAATCAATGTATGTTGATTCTTCATCTTTATAAATTCTTTCTTGATTTGGTAATGCTAATAATAATTTCTTTGAAAAATCATCTACTCTAACCAGTACATGACCATCGATAACATATTTTTCAATTTTATCCCATGCAACACAAATACTATTACAATCAATATTGGTAAAATGTTTAACATAGTTTGAACCATTACGATTTTTAATTAAAATGCTACCACCATTACCAACGCATGGATGAATATGTAAATTAAAGAATGGGCTAATAAATTTATTCTTTTCTTTTGAGCCAACAATAATTTCTAAATCTAGTGACTCTGCAAGATAAACTCTAAGATCATTAATTTCTTTTATTGATAAAATATTTTCTAGTGGTACTTGTGGAATATAATTGGTTAATAATTTTCTAAATGGTGGTTCATTAAATAAACTAATTGAGCAATGATCTTTTTCTACTAATAATATATCTAATTTCTCGAAAATTTTAATTAAAATATCTTTTTTTTCATCTGGTAATTTGCTTGATGGTAATATTTTAAATTGTTTATAGTTTACAAATTGAACTCCATCACTACCATCCACACTATGATAATTGGTAACTGGTATTATATTCAATTGCTCTAAATTTTCTAAATTTAATGATTTTGACCAACCACCATTATACGTGTCTTGTTTTAATAAACAATTCCAAATTAAATCTATATCATTTCTTTGAAATTTAAAATTTGTATTTACATTTAATAAAATTAATAAAAATTCATCCAAATTAAACCTGAATAAATTTGGGTATTTTGAATACAATTGATCAATATTTTCTTTAAATTCTTTTGGAACCAATTCTGGATTAATTAATTTGCACAGATATGGTAATCTCATTGGATATTCATTAATTATTTTGAATATTAAATTAAATGAATCCTTAGTGTCTGGTAATAATAAAAATTCTTGACCAGTAGTATATTGTTTCTTTAAAGAATGTAAAACTGTACAAATTTGAACATTGTCAACTATTTCTTTTACAGGTATAATTGGAATACCATCTAAAAGTAATATTGATTCCTGCGATTTTAACAATAGTGATAACAATTCAGAATTGTATTCATCTAATTGATACTTTGGTTCTCTAAGATAATCACATAATAAAGAATTTGAAAAAATATCAAATTTAAAACCATTCTCTTGAAAATAATGAATTAATAACAATGGTGGGCTATAGAATTGAATTTTTTTACTCTTAAAATAATCTATTGCTACTTTTGGTGTTTCATTTCTGACTATAAAACCTTTGCTTAAATAATCATAACAACCCAATTGATTATTTTTAAAGAATTTATAATGTGGCACTTTACTATCCAATCCATGGCCATTAATAATCAAATTCATAGTTGAAGAAGATATATCCTGTTCAATTTTACTGTTTGATTTTCTAAATGGGAAAAATTCGTATAAACCATCACATGAATTTACAAGTAATTGTTTCATAAATTCTAAACCATTGGCATAAAAGTAAGGTATGATTGTTTTTGCAATAAATTGATTCCATTGGTAACTTTTAAACTCTTGACTATATGTAAGATTGGAGGACGAATATTTTATATCAGAACGAGCATCTGAGAGTAAAAAGAATCCATTTGAATGCATTGGTAAATTAAATTCCAATGAACCAATTGGTAAAAAACAAAATGGACGTCCCTTAAAATCTTTAATCGAATCTGTACTACCATTAATCAATAGAGGTATACAAACTCCACCATACGGAATTAATTTACTATCACTATTTTTAACCATTTCTAATAGTTTAGATTTTTCTTCTTTTAGAGTTGGAATATAAATACCTTGCGAAATACCATATGAAATTGTTTTTATTTCAATATTGTTTTTACCATAAATTGGTGATGATGATGATTTTTCAATTACAACTTCCATTTTGTATGATGAAGAAATGGATGTTGATTTATTGCATAAAATTTTAGTAAATTCATTAATGTCTTGAGGGTTTTTCATTTTATCAACAATCCCTGAAAGTGCATTTCCAATTGTTTCTCTTTCTTTTTTAATTTCTAAATAATTTGATACTTTAACTGATGAAATCATAGTATTATCTTTTTCCAAAGTGATTGATGATATTCTTTTTAAAAATATTGGGATATATGGTACTTCAAATCCAAACTCATCTAAAATTTCAATAATTGAATCTAATTTCAAAGGAGTTTTTTTTAATAAACTACCTAGTGTAAATTTGTGTATTTCCTTAGTTAGTTTTTAAGTAAAGACAGAATATAAATAAAATAATATATTATAACACATACTTTCAGTTCTTAATGGTAATCTAATTATAGTACCATTGAAATATGATTTAAAATCGCAACCAAATTGTTTGAATGGTTCAAACTGATCACTATAAAGTTGATGAGCATCACTTTGTTCTAAAAAATTAACACGAGGTCCACCACCAATTAAATTTAATGGATCTAAACACCAAAAAGTATTACCTGATACAATTTGAGGTGTATCAGTAACATGATAACATGAATTAAAACCCAAACCAAAGTTTCTTTAAAATTTAATACAAACACATGATAATAAATGATGGTAGTAAAATTGTAATAAAAATTTGATTTTTAATTAATAAATAAATCAATCAATCAATTAAAAGTGTAGTAAAGTAATATTAATAAAAAACAAAAACATACCCAATACTTTTAATATCTTGACGTTTTGATCCAATTCCAATATATTTAATACCTTCCCAATCTTTGTCAAGAAAAACACCATTATTATAAATTATTAAAGATGCACCTTGTAATTTACATAGATTTTTTCTATCAATTGATGGATTTGATAATAAAGTTTTAGTACCATAAGTGGAAGTATCTAATTTTACAATAATCTCATCAGCACCTGCATCCTCTGCATTTTGAACTATAATATTTTTTTTAAAAAAAAATAAAAATAAAAAACATTAAAATTTTGGTTTATAATAAAAAAAAATAAAAAAATATTATAAATAAATTTTTACATACCAAACTCTCTAATAATCTTAAAAAAAAAAAAAAAAATTTTTAAAATAAAAAAATTAATTTTTTGTAAAATAAATAATAATTAAATAATTAAAAAATACAACTTACTGATGATTCTGGATATTTTGTAAGAGCTTGGTTTAAACCAACATGAATTTTATATTCTTGGTTAATAAAAGTTATCATTATTTATTTTTAAAAATAAATAATGTTTTTTTTAGTGTATTATTTTATTATTTTATTATTATTAATCCAAAAAAATATGTGATATACTATTATTAAAAAAAAAAAAAAAAAAAAAATTAAAAAAAAAAAAAAAAAAAAAAAAATAAACAAAACAACAACAATAACAAAATAAAAATTGAGTGTTGTTATAGTGGGAAAAATAAAACAAAATATGGGGGTTTTTTTTTTAAAATGGAATATTATTGTATTATGTGATATTTATGTGTGTATATGTTTTAATTTTTTTTAATTTTTTTTTTTTTTTTGATATTATTAAATGTGGTTGGAATATTGGTGCGTGCGTGTGTTAATAATATTATTATTATTATTATTATTGTTATGTGTGTGTATGTGGGGTTAGGGTGTGTGGTCGAAATTATTTTTATTTATGTCATAATAACCACCCCGCAATGTTAATATTTTTTTTATTTTTTTTTTACTATCTCTCTATTTCTTTCTTTCTCTTTTTATCAAATTATACAGTAAAATTTTAACTATTATTATTACTATTCAATAAAATTAATGCTATTATTATGTCATAAAATTTTGATATGTTATGATAGAAACGAAATATGTAGAAATTTTGAATATTTTTGATAGATTATTCATATAATAAAATAAATAATAATATTAAAAAATCAAAATATAATACACACACTCATACAATACACAAAAAAAAAAAAAAAAAAAGTGGTAAAGATGAAATAATAATAATAATTATTTTATTTTTTATTTTAGTTTTTTTATTTTATTTTTGTTGTGTGTGTTTTTTTTTTGTATTAATATTAATAATAATTTTTAAATTTATAA
>JACAFZ010031940.1:0-10293 GCA_015252675.1 Dictyostelium gargantuum | reverse complement strand
ATTTTTTTTTTATATTATTTTTTTTATTTTTAATTTATAAAATAAAAAAAATAAAAATTAAAAAAAAAAAAAAAATTTTTTTTTTTTTTTTTAAAAAACAGGATTATTTGAAAAATAAAAAAAAAACAGTTTTTTGGCACCTCTCATTCATATTATAGGCATGGTATTACGTTGTCGTTTATTTTTATATGCTATTGATCATTGTGTTAAATTGATTAACAATGACGAAAAAGAAAAGTTAAAACACTAAACCAATTTAAAAAAAAAAAAATTATTAAGGTGTCCGAAAAAAAAAAAAAAAAAAAAAAATATTTAAAAAAAATAAATTAAAAAAAAAAAAAAAAAAAAAAAAAAAAAAAAATTTTAAGGGGGCCCCCAAAAAAAAAAAAAAAAAAAATCTTTAAAGATCCTTAATATTCAAATAGATCAAATAAAATAAAAAAGAATAAAATAATTGTGTTTATAAAAATAAAAAAAAAAAAATAAAATGTGCAAATATTTTTTTAATTAAACAATAATATAATTAAAATTATTTCACTAATGACACAATAAATATCATATATTCATTTTTTTTTATTTTTTTTTTTGGAGGGAGTTTTTAAATTTTAAATTTTTTTTTTTTTATTAATTTTTTACACAAGCCGAAAATATAATAATAATAATAATAATAATAATAATAATAATAATAGTAATAACAATAGCAATAACAATACATAATAATATAATAAAATGAATGAAAATATATCGGTTAGCGTGAGAGCTAGACCATTTAATGAAAAAGAAGTTAAAGATGAAGAACATTGTTTGTGGCAATTTAATAACAATACTATATTATCATTACCGCCACCAATTCCAACACCATTACCAATATCGACACCAATTAAATCAAATACTACATCCACTACAACTTCATCGTCATCATCATCATCATTAAAAACACCAATGAAAACGCCATTAAAAACACCAATGAAAACACCAATGAAAACGCCAATGTCATCCACTACCATACCAGCATCACCAGCATTATCAAAATTTGTACAAAATTCATATACATATGATAATCTTTTCCCACCCACAACCGATAATTATGAAGTTTATGATGCTGTTGCTTGTGATTTGGTAAAAAGTGCTATGGAGGGTTTCAATGTTTCAATATTTGCATATGGTATAACTGCTTCTGGTAAAACACATACAATGTCTGGTAAAAAAAAAGTAATTTAGAAAAATAGTATTTCGTCAACATCGCCATCATTCAAAATCAATCAAAATCAATCATTAATATTAAATAAAAGTAATACTAATAATAATACATAATAATAACAAAAATATTAATAATTAGAATCCAGGTATAATACCATTATCAATTCAAGATGTTTTTACGTATATTCAAGAATGTAGGGAAAGAGAATTTTTGTTAAGAGTATCATATTTAGAAATTTATAATGAATGTGTAAATGATTTAATTGGTAATTTTCCAGATAATGTAAATTTAAAAGTTCATGAACATCCAGTTACAGGTGTTTATGTTGGTGGATTAAAAGAGGAGATTGTGTTATCGGTTGATCATGTTTTATCATTGATTGCAAGCGGTGAGGCACATCGTCATGTTGGTAGTACTTCATTCAATTTACAATCATCAAGAAGTCATACCATTTTTAAAATGATAATTGAAAGTAAGGAGGTGGGTGCAGGAACATCAACAGCAGTTAGATATAGTACATTGAATTTAATAGATTTGGCTGGTTCCGAGAAAGCATCAGAGGCAACTATAAATTCAATGAGAAACAAGGAAGGTTCATACATTAATAAATCATTACTTACACTTGGAACTGTAATTTCAAAATTGAGCGAAAAAGATACAGGCCATATTCCATATCGTGATAGTAAGTTGACTCGTATTCTACAAAATAGTCTCAGTGGTAATTCTAGAGTAGCCATTATTTGTACCATTACATTGGCTGGCTCAAACTTTGAAGAGTCACACAACACTTTAAAATTTGCAAGTAGAGCAAAGAAAATATCAAGCAATGCAAAGGTTAACGAGATTTTGGATGATAAAGCATTATTGAAACAATATAGAAATGAGATTGCAGAATTAAAATCTAAACTTTCTGATGCACTTACCACTGAAAAAGAATTACAAGAAACATTGACCGAAAAGGAAAAGATAAAACTTACCAACCAAGAATTATTAACCAAACTTACAGACGCAGAAAAACATAGATCTTTATTGGAATCAAAGATCAACAACCTCAATAAATTGATTTTAGTTTCAACATCTGTTAATAATAGTGCATCAAAAGCTGGTAGCAATGGTGGTAGTAGTAGATCTACGTTTGTATCACCAAGTGGACATCATTCGAGTAATAGTGGTAATCATGATTTGAGTTCATTAACTCCAAATTCATTTGGAAATCTTTTACAATCAATTCATTCACCAAATATAGGTGGTAGTAATACACCATTATCACAGTCCACCTCTTCAATAATGAGCCACAACCACAGTAACGAATCAAATGAATTAATTCAAATTCAAAGTAAAATGGCAAAATTAGAATTGGAATTGGAGGAAAAGAATAAAAAAATCGAATTTATTTCCAATATCAATCAAGATACAGCATTGGATAAAATTAAACAATTGGAGGGTTTAGTGGTCCAACGTGATATGGATTTAGGCTTATATCAAAGAGAGTCAACACGTCTCCAAACTTTACTCACTCAAAAAGATGAAAAAATCAATTCTTTAGAATCTAATCTTCGTGATATTCTTGTAAAATATAAACATATTGAATCTGAAAATGCAAAATTAAAAAATAAAATTCAAGAGTATGAGGTTATGTATTAATTATAAACTAATAATAATAATAATAATAGTAATAATAAAGTTAAGATGGATATATTACCAACATTATTATATCGATTTAAATCTATGGAAAGATGAATTTCGTATTGACATGGCAATTCAAAAATAGTTTTATAAAAAAATTAATTAACGATTTGTTTTTGTGTAAATTTTTTTTATTTAATTTTATTTTTTTATTTTTTTTATTATTTATTTTTTATAAATTTTTTTTTATTATTTTTTTTTTTTTATATATTTGATTGATTGATTTGAAATTTTTTTTTTTTTATTTTTTAAAGTTGTTTATTTTGATTTGAAATTGTTAATGCAATCCAATTTGGCCATTGATCTTGTTCTAAAATGTGTTCAACGATTGATTGTTCATAGAGTTCATAAGCATCAACGTTACAAATGTTACCCATCATTGCATTTTGAAGTTTTGCAGCGACCACTAAACTAACGAAATATTTCTTTTTCAAATTTTCCATAGAGGCGGTAACGTCTTCCATCTTTTTGACTACTTCATCACCGGCTTGATGTTTCATAAAGGCGATGTTTTGTTGGTTTCTTTGTTGTAAATCTTTTTTAATTCTTTGAATAGTATCACTGTAAACTTTTTCTTGAGTTCTCATTTCGGTTTCAAGACGTTGAATTTGTAGATTTAAAAAGGCGTTGTGTGTTTGATGGGCAATTGAACTTTCTCTCATATTTTCAATTTGTTCTTCGGCAGACACTTGTTTGGATCTTCTGTTGAATTTACTGGTGTTGGATGAACTTGAACTATTGTGATCTTGTTGGTGTTGTGAAAATTCTCTTGAGAATGCCATACCATTGGCATATTCAGCTCTAACCTCTTTGACATTGTTTTCTAGTAGACCCAATTTAGCATCTTTAATTTTGATCTCTTCTTCCCAAAGTTTGAGTTTATCAGAGAGAATAGTATTTTCACATTCACGATCAATCAATTGATTCTCTGATTGGATGAGACGATCTTTCATCATGGACAATTGTTTCTCTAAAATTGGAATTTGATCGGCACTGGTTTTCTTTGTGTCTTCCAATTGTTTTTTCAAAATAGATACTTGTTGACCTTGATCAGTAATGGTTTGACTGGCTCTGGAGAGACCTTGTTCCATATCGTGAAGTAATAAAAGTAAGGTTTTTTGATCGGATGCCGATGTCTCTTTTTGTTGTTGATGATTATGTTCCAATGATTTCATTTGAACTCTAAGGTTGGCAGTGAGGGAGGTTAATTGTGATGTTTGATCTTTAAGTCTTTCTGATTCATCTTTGTAGGCGCTGTTGATGGAAACAATTTGCTCATCTTTAATTTCATTTGCTTTGTTGGTGGTATCCAATTGAGACGAGATACTTTGAATGGTTGCAGTTGATTGTTGAACAGTTTTTGAGAGGAGATTGATTTGGTCTTGTTTCATGGTGGTGTCATCTTTAAGACTTTTAATATTCATAGAGGTGATACCACTGGATTCTCGTTGTTCTTTGATTTGTGTGGTGAAACGGGCAATCTCTAAATCTTTTTCACGAAGTTGGTTTTCTGCTGTTTGGATGGTAGAACGACAATCCTTTAATCGGTTTGCTAATAATTGGCTGGTTTCTCTGAGTTGAGTGGTTTCTTCACGGAGGGTTTCAATCTCCATTTCGGCGACATTTTTGTAGGATTTCGATTGTTCATTGATGAGTTCAATGATTTGGTTAGTGTTGTTCAACGTTGAGGAAAGGGAACCAATGGTCATTTCTTTTTCTTGTGATACATGTTCCAATTTTGTAACTTGACCACTGAGTGTATTTAATTTTTGTGATTGTTGGTTCTTGTATTGTTGGAGTTCTTCTTCACGTGTTTGAATTTCATCACGTAACCCATCAAATTGTTGAGTGTTAACCTCTTTTTCCAATTGAAGTTGAGAGATGGTGTTGGTGAGTTCTTCAATTTCCTTTTGTTTTGCCAAAACGATTTGTTGACCGGTTTGCAATTGAGATTTAATTTGATCGAGTTGTGAAGATGATTTTTCAATCTGTTGTTTGGCGGATCTCAACTCTTCATCTTTGAGTTCTGTAACCTTTCTCAATGGATCCAA
This sequence comes from Dictyostelium gargantuum, assembly GCA_015252675.1. Lineage (NCBI taxonomy): Eukaryota > Evosea > Eumycetozoa > Dictyosteliales > Dictyosteliaceae > Dictyostelium > Dictyostelium gargantuum. The sequence continues at coordinate 5,355 of JACAFZ010031940.1, read as the reverse complement.
TGTTTGAACCCATTTATCTCTGTCTTCATCGGAATTTGCTTGTAATAACCAAACTCTACGTAGTTGAATGATGGCAAAACCAAATGGTACTTCATCCTGAGTGATTGCAACTGAACTATTGGTGAGATCAATCTTTTTCAATTTATGAGTATCTTTTTGTGTGTGAGAATAGTAGAGATATGGTTTCTTGAAAACAAACCATCTTGGTTTCCATTCTTCTTTAAATGCTGATTTCTTTTTCAAGTAACCACTGGTTTCATCTTCTTTTAGTAATGCACTTGATGGAACTTCTTTAACTTTAACTTCAACAATGGTTGATGATCTCTTACGACCTCCAACATTTGAAGTATGTTGTTGTGATTGTGATTGTGATTGTTGTTTACTCTTTGGAGATGTTGAACCATGGTTGTTGTTACCAATATTTTGTTGCTGATGAGTTGAATTCATCAATAGCATCTTCTTTACAATCTCTTCAACATCAATTGGATTTGAAGTTGGATCAGTTGGAGAGTCATCGGCATCCATAGTTTTTTCTTTGAGATTAGTTAATTTTTCACGAAGATCCAATTCTTGTCTAAGTTTTTCCATCTTCATTGCATAACCAAGTTTAAGAATATTCTCTTGGTGAGCGTCAATCATTTCACCAATACGATTTTGATGTTCCAATTGTCTAGATTTGGTTAAATTTATACTAAATACAGAGCCTGCATGAATCGAGGGTTCATTTAAAATGGATTCACCTTTAAAGTGTGTTTTGAATTTATCCAAGAGGTTGCTCATCGATGATGATGATGTACCATCTGGCATAGTGGTACTGGTCATGGAATCTGATGATAAAATCTTTACCGATACATCCTTTGAAATGAAAACTGAATCAGGGAAACCTTGAATAATCAATTCAAAAGTTAATTTGAATATTATTTTATCACCTTTTCTAGTTTTTTGGTTGAAAATAAATGATGGATCATTGGTTTTCCACAACAATAAAACTGAATCATCGGTAATTGCTAAAACTGGAATTTCAAAATAATTACCATTACTTGTACCAGTAATCAATGATATTGATGAGCTGGATGCAGAGTTTGTAATTGAATTTGGTCCACTATTATTGTTATTATTATTGTTGTTATTATTATTGTTACTTATTACATTATTATTATTATTATTATTATTATTATTATTATTATTATTATTATTATTATTATTATTTGATAAAGGAGTTGAAGGTGCATTTTGGTTTGAGGATATTTGTACATTTGCTGCTAAAGATAAATCTTTTAATAAATTTGAATTTGGAGTTGATAATAAACCTACAGAAGAATTTTGTTGTGGATTATATGGAGTGTTTTGTTGTAGCTGTTGTTGTTGAGGTGTTTGATTGGAATATGGTGTCATTGGTGTACTTGGTGTTGCGGTGGTAATACCACCAATTCTAGAATTATTTGGAGTGTTTGGGGTGTTTGGGGTTGGTGCAGATGTAGCAGATACAGCTAATAATGGATTATCTCTTTTACCAAATACTTTAATATCGGATATTCTAGCGGATTTACATTCCTTGATGATTGAATTGGAATCATTTTTAATAACTTTAAATAAAATTTGACGGTTGGTTTTATCTTTTTTCAAACGAAAAGTTACAGATGGTAAATGATTGTGATATACATCTGGATCCTCTAAAATATGAACTGGTTTATATTGATCATCGGTACCAGTATTTTTTTCACTCTCTAAAATATTTAAAGTGGCTAAAAACTCGAAATTCTCCAACATTGGTTGTTGTTGTTTGACATTGATAATGCTACTAGTTGTTGATTTACTTTTCTTGGTTCCTCTGATCTCTAATGAAAGGTATTGAGTTTGTAATTGATTGATCAAAGATTCAGAGAGGAAATCAATAACAATCTTTTTGTGATCGATAAATGAGGAGGCAGATTGAGGTTCGGTTACAAAGGATTCAATTTCACCGTTGGCCTTTGGGAAACTAAACTTGATGAAAACGTCACTATATTTATCTTCATCTAGAAATTCAGAGAATCCTTCGAAACCAACAGTGATCTCAAGATTTTTATCCAACAATAATAAACTGTTGTTGACAGGATCTTCGAGATAGAAACCACGATCGTGATCAGTGATATCTGTAGAGGAAGAGGAGACCAATAGATTTAAATAACCTTTTTGATTGCCATTGGCATCTAAAATTGGAACCGGTCTGTTGCTTTCCACCAAATATAATGTATTCTTGAGGTAAACATGTGAAACACCAATGAGTGAATCTTTGGAAAAGGTGAATTGGAATGGATCTTCAGAGGTCTCTTCATCCAATTTACCATCGTTTTGATAGAGTTCTCTCATTGAGTAGATTTTATCGACAAAATCTTGATCAGAAACCAGTGTACTTTCACCTGTGGTTGTATTGGTTGCTTTGATTAGAATTTGAGTATTTCTCCAATCGATTTCTGGTTCAATATTATCGGATATTTGATCAGAGTTTGGAAAAACTGAAAAGAGCTTCAAAGATAGATTGATCTTTTTGTTTAGGGTCGACGAGATAGCGTTGGCCTCGTTTAATGATAAAATGATAAAAGATATTTTGTTTAACAATTTTGAACGATGAACTTTGGATCTCCAACGTCTAATTGCCAACAATGCCAATTTATCACGTTGTTCCTTAACTTCTGGATCGAAATCATTTTCCAATTGTAATCTAATTTGGTCGTATAGTGCTCTCATTTGTTTTTTGTATTCTTGTTTATCGTTGATATGTTTTGACATTGCCAATGTACCTTGAATCGATGCCAACTCATTTAATGCAAAATCATAATCCATAATTTGATCCACTGGTTGTTTGGCAATAATACCACCACTTTGATTGGTTCTTTCTCTTGCTATTTTAATTGCCTCTTCTGGATTATTAAATCTAAATATATGGTTGTTACCCAAAATAACTCTATTACCAGTTGTCAATACAGTTGGTTTATTAATTTCAACACCATTTACATAAATATAAGATCTTTCAGTTGATTTATCTTTATCAGCGGCTGAATCACTACCACCAATTTCTTTTTTATTGTTTTCGCCACTACCAACACTTTCATTCTTTTTGTTGTTATCATGTTGTTGTAAAGGTGGTAAAATGGTTACTTTACCATTAACATTTTCTAAAATACAATGTTCTTTGTGAATATTTAAACCATTTAAAATTACATCTTGAGGAATTTCGGAATCGGATCTACCAATTCTGGTGACACCTTCTTTTACATAGTAGATCAATGATTCGGACATCAATGGATCTTCATTTAAATTGATGAGATGTGGAATCGATGAAACCACTTTAATGGCAACACCCATATCTTTAAGTGCAGCCATTCTATCTTCACGAATAGATTCAGCCTCTGATAGTTTTTCTTCCCAAGATTTATTCAACTCTTTCATTAGTTTTTCGTATTGTTCGATCTTTTCATTCAATGTGGATACCAAACCATCATCATAGTCACCAGTCATCAATTTACTATCGTTTGCATGATATTGACCACCACCACTACCATCCATCATTAATCTTAATCTTTCTACTTCAGCTTGCAACTCTCTAATCAATTTGGATTGAGCATCCTCATTGACAACAGCAACAGTTTTAATTTTCTTTGCCGAGTCTGCATAACGCAATGTGGAAAGTGATTCTTCGTAATTGATATCTGCAGGACTGATTGCAGCAATCATAATTGTTTTTGAATTACCACCCAACGTTTCTTTGAGTAAATAGGTTAAAACAGAGTCACGATATGGTACAAATACTGCTTTCTTTGAGGTTGAATTCTCTGCCAACGCTGAAATAACCTTACCCAATGTTGAGAGTGATTTATTAATATTTGCACCCTCTTTTAAACGAACACCAGTTGCACCTGTACTATTTGCTCTCTCTGAACCTGCTAAATCTACTAAACTAATTTTACTAACTCTATCTATTGCTGTGCCTCTAGCCTTATCAATTTTACTTTGTGTAAATACAATTGTAAATACTGCATGACTACGACTTGATGTTGCATTCATATTGGTTGATGCTACTGTTCTTGCTTTACTACCTTCATCCATAAGCATATCAATTTCTGAAAAACTTTTAACTGCTAATCTATTAAATTATTATTATTATTATTACAATGTTTTGTGTAAATATATTATAATTGTCTTCTTCTTTTTCTTCAATCATTTACTTACTTTGATAAATCTTCAACATATGGACCAGTTGATGGATTATTTCTAACTTTTAAACCACCCACTTTATTATTATTTGGATTTAATAAATCTTTAACCTTTTCATTATAAATTTCCATATAACTGACTGTTGTTTTATAAATAGTTTGTTCATTTGAACTGGTCGGTGTATTTCCAATTCTTTGAAATAATTCTTCACAAATTAATGGTATAATACCTTTTTCTTCACCATAACCCATCATAGAATAACTTTTTTTTTAAAAAAAATTAAATTATATCAATGTGTATGTATGAATGTATTGTATGTATGAGTGTGTTAGTTTATAAAATAATAATAATAAAATAATATGATATGATAAATGATTCATACCTTTTACCACTACCAGTTTGACCATATGCAAAAATACTACAATTAAAACCATCCCATGCATTTTTTAAAACTTCTTTACCTAAATCATTATATACAATAGTCTGTGATGCAAAATGACTATCATTTGGGTCATAGGACCAATAACTGTAATCAAATGAAAAAGATTTTTCGTCATCAGAGGTTGGTGGAGCTAAAGGATTAACACGTAATGCTGCTGGTCTTGTTAAAACTGTAGATTTACCATTCATTTGAACAATTAATTCAGCATTTCTCTCTTTTTCACGTTGGTTAAAGGGACGAACCCTAACTGCTACTTGTACATTCATTCTTTATTATTTATTTGTGTTATTATTATTATTATTTGTTATTTATTGATTATATATAAATGTATAATTTTTATTTTTTTTATATATATAGTTTAGTGAATTTTCTTCACATATAAAATAAAATATATGTATAGTAGAATGTATTTATATATATAAATAGTTTTGTGTGTTTTTTTTTTTTCTTTTTTTTATTATCTCTTATTTTAATAAAATCATAAAATCAACTACTTTTTCAACACACTATTTTGATATCACAGTGATATTTGATTATTATTATTTATTATTCCAGTCAATGATAAATATAAAATATTTCTATAAATAATATCTAAAATAAATAAATAATTTAAAAAAAAAAAAAAAAAAAAAAAAAAAAAAATATTTTTAAAAAATTATGTGTGTGGGTGTTTTTTTTTTTTTTTTTTATTTTTTTTTTATATTTTATTTTTTTTT
>JACAFZ010031929.1:0-10299 GCA_015252675.1 Dictyostelium gargantuum | reverse complement strand
TTTTTTTTTTTTTTTTTTTTTTTTTTTTTTTTTTTTTTTTTTTTTTTTTTTTTTTTTTTTTATTTTTTTTTTTAAAAATTTTTTTTTTTTTTTTTTTTTTTTTTTTTTTTTTTTTTTTTTTTTTTTTTTTATATAAAAACAAACTGGTGTATTATTATTCATTCATATGACTCATTTTTTTAACGAAAATTAAAAAAGATAAATAAATTTTTAATTTTTTATAACTATAAAATCATTAATGAAATTATTTTTAAACTCACACACACTACAATAACAACAAACAAAACCTACCCCCACTTTCTTTCTCAATTACACACTCACACACCCACTCACATACATACACACTCGCACAAAAAAAACAAAAAGGTGAAAAAAAAATAAAATAAAATATAAAAAAAACAATATAAAAATAGATTTTACATATATATATATATACATTAATATTTACATATATATTATTTTATTATATTTAATTTAAATAATAAATAAAAAAAAAAAAAATCAAATTTTCAATTTTTAATTTTTACATACATACATACAACATAAATATATATATATATATTTATTTTCATATATTAAGTATATATTATATAAATAAAATAAAAAAATAAAATGGATAGTTTTCAATCGTTTGGTTTATGTGAAAATGCACTGGAATTTAATTTAGAAGTTGAGTTACCAGATCATTCATTTAAACAATACCAACTTCATTCAAGGTTAACGGTTGATAAAATAAAAGTAAAATATTTATTAATTTAAAGGATTAGAATATTGTGAAATATGTTGTAAAACTAACAATTATTATTATTATTATTATTATTATTATTATTTTTATTATTATTATTTTTTTTATCATTATTTTTTATTATTTATTAAATATAACCAATCACATAATAGTCAATTATTTTACAAGATCAACCTACACTTAAAAAACATTTACCAAGTGATTATATAATTATAGTAGATGGCGAAAAAATTGAAATTGATTTTCAAAGATTTATAGTATCACATCGAAGGATTACTGAAATTTTAGAGCAAGAACCAATCATTAGAATAAAATTAGTATCAAAACAACAATTATTAACACAAGCAAATTCACCACCTCTTTCACCAAATTCACATTCAATTGCAAATAATAGACAAGTTGATCAATTGTATGTATTATTTTTAAAAAATTAACCTATATTATATATATATATATATATATATATAAATATGTTTAATATAGTGTTATATTAATATTTAAATAATAATAATAAATATAATAATAATAATAAAAATAATAATTATAATTTTAAAATATAGAAATATAAATGTTAAAGTAGCAGATTTAAAATTATCATTAGAAAAATCACCAATGGGAAATAGATTAGCAGGTGGTAGTAGACCTTCTTCATATGAACCATATAAAACAATAAATTTTAAAAAAGAAGAGAAATTACAAGCTGAAAAATCGAATAATAGTAAATTAAAAGTAGAAAAATTGGAAAGATTAAATAAATCATCTGATAGTGTATTTAATGTTGATTCATCAGCGTCATCATCAACGCAATTACCATCTTCACCAAATTCTACAACCACCACAACCACTACAACCACCACCACTACTACAACATCTACTTCAACTACAACAAACAATAATAATAATACACCCTCAACAACAAATACCACTGCTGGTGGATTCTTTTCATTTGGTTCACCAAAGATCAAATCATTTTTAATTAATACATTTGATCAAAAAAGAAGATCATTATCACATAAACAAAAATCATCAGATGATTTATCATTTTCATCAATTCATATTGGTGCAACATTACGTCCAAAAACACAGGAATATCAACAATCCCTTAAAGCTGCTGAATCAAGTGGTAATTTAATACCAATACCGCCAATAAACTCCTCCTCCTCTTCTTCCACATACAATTCAACAAGTAGTAATAGTAGTAATAATAGTAGTAATAGATCAAGTTTTGAAATGATAATAGATAATAATAATGTTGGTGGTAGTATAAGTGGTGGTTGTGTAAAAGATTATAGTTTAATTCAAGCATCAAAAGGATTTATTGTTGAATCACAAAGAAATAATTTAACACTGCCCTTAATTAAAAGTACTGGACAATTAGAATTAAACACATTAATTACCAATGAAAGTTGGTATTGTAAATATTTTTATGGAAATGATCATTGGAATTATATAGGTGAAGATTCAAAAAATGGTATTTTCATTGTATCGATTTTAAAAGAAAATGAAATTAATAATCAATCATCGTCATCGTCATCATCATCATCACCGTCATCGTCATCGTCATCATCATCTGCATCACCATCATCATATATATCATCAACAAATTTAATAACAGATCATTGTAGTAATAGTAATAATAATAATAATAATAATAATAATAATAATAATAATAATAATAATAATAATAATAATAATAATAATAATAATAGTAATAATAGTAATAATAGTAATAATAGTAGTAATATTAATAATGGAAATCTTGTTGGAACAGCAATAGAAAATAGTAATGGTAGTAACAATAATGTTAATAACAATAATAATAATAATAATAATAACAATGGTAATAATAATAGTACCAATAAAGAAAAAAAATTAAATTTTATAGTTTTACTTCGTACGAAAAATTGTGATATATTTACAAAAGCAAGAATTAAAGGAATATCATCATTTTTACATGTATCATCAAAACCACCAGTTAAAGATATAATTCAATCAATTTTACCTGAAATGTCAACAAAATGGATAAAATCAGTTAAAAATCAAGAGATTCAAAAAAATTTAAAATCATTTGAAGAGAGACAACGTGTAAAAAGTTTTAAATTTGGTGTATTATATTGTGGGCAAGGTCAACAAGAAGAAGAAGAAATGTTTTCAAATCAAAATGGTTCTAAAGGTTTTAATCAATTTTTAGATTTTATTGGTACTCGTATACCTTTGGCTGGTTGGCCAAATTATAGAGGTGGTTTAGATGTTAAATCTGACACAACAGGTACTCATTCAATCTATGAAAATTATCAAGGTTTTGAAATAATGTTTCATGTTGCTCCAATGTTACCATTTAATCCATTAGATAAACAACAAGTTGATAAAAAAAGACATCTCGGTAATGATATAGTTTTAATAATTTATAAAGAAGGTGATCAATTGTTTGATCCAAAAGTTATAAAATCAGATTTTAATCGTATGTTATTTCGTTAATAATATATAATAATAATAACACCAGGAATGGTATACTAATTATATATTCTTTTCTTTTCTATTTTTTTATTTTTTTTTATTAGATGTATTTATTATAGTATCACCAGTAATTGATAAAAATAGTTCAACTACTAGAAAATATAAAATATCAATAGCATATAAAGATGGTGTAGAAAGTTCTACACCATATTTAACAAATCCATCAATTTGGGAAGAATCAGCAGAATTTAAAGAATTTTTATTAAGTAAATTAATTAATTGTGAATGTTCTTCTTATGAAGCTCCAAGTTTTAAAATTAAAATTCAAAGAACAAGAGTTGCTTTATTAAAAGATATGAATACAACTTATTTAAATCCAGAATAAAAAATAAATAAATAGAATAAATAAATTATAATTTTAAAATTCATATGTATTTTTAAATTTATTTTTATGGTTGAATGCACAATTTTTTTTTTAAATAAAGATTGTCATCTGGTTTCAGTAGTGTAATAAAAAAAAAAAAGTAAAGAAGAGGTGGAATAATAATAATAATAATAATAATAATAATAATAATAATAATAATAATAATAATAAAGTTGTGATAGAAAATTCCTGTAATTTCAAATATATATTTATATACATGCAGACACACAATTCTCCTTCTTTAGTGTGAATACAATTCTTGATTACTATATGTTTTTTTTATTTTAAATATCTATCATTGAAAAACCATTTACCAAATATTCCAAATGCAACTAATGGTGGTGTACTTCTTTGTGGATCATTTAAATATGCTAATGAAAAAATATGATAATTTTGAATATCAAAAAAATTTAATGCTGATGCACCTCTCATTGCAATACTCTTTAAAAAGTATTTAAAAAGGTAATGGTTAATATGACCACCAATATATTACATAATATATTTACACTAATACATACAGCTAAAAATCCTTCTTTTCTTTGAGTTCTTTCTTGTAATTGTTCATTAAATTTCTTTTTTTCGTATGGGTTTGTTAAAAAACCAGCAATTCCAAGACCAAGTAAAAATAATAATTTAGTTGATGCACCCATAATAATATGTATTTGTTGTTGTTGTTGTTGTTGTTGTTTTTGTTGTTTTTGTTTTTTTTTTTGTTTTTTTTTTATTAAAATAAATGAAATTAAAAAAAAATATTTTTTTTTTTTAAATTAAAAAAAAAGAAAATGATGGGGTAAAAACAAAAATAAAAAATAAAAATAAATAAAAAGCATCACCAATACACAAATTAAATTATTTCATAATGATCAGGCCTGATAAATAAATATTTATGTATTAATACCAATCATAAATATTACGAGTGTGATATACATATATTTTATTATTATTATTATTATTATAATTTCGATTTTGAAGGTGAACCAATTTTAAAAATTATTTGAGCTGTACTAACTAATGAACCATCATTCTTTTCTATTATTGAATTTACAAAACATAATGATTTTGTTAATTTTTCAACTTTTGATTTTATTATAATTTCATCACCAATTGCAACACCAGATATATAATTTATATTTAAATTGATTGTAACACTAAACATTAGTGAATCAACTGCACTTAAATATACCATGGCACCAACACCATCATGTAATGTTGCAATACAACCACCATGCATATTACTTAAAGTGTTTGAACATTCTTTTGTATTTATAACTGTATATTCAATGTACCCTTTTTCTAATGTTTTTAGTTTCATTAAATCAAATAATTCACTACTAAACCCTTTATAATTTTTGGTATATTCAATAATCTTTTCAAATTTTTCTTTTAATTCTTCCATTCCTTTCTTTATTTCTTTATTCTTTATTATTTATACAGTACTATTGTCACACCGAATATTTATAAATATAGTTGTTACCGTTGCTGAACCGTTATTTTTTTATCATTTTTTCTTTTCATAAAAAAAAAAAAAAAAAAAAAAATTATAAAATAATAAATTTTTTTATTAAATTAATATAATATTTTATATTTTTTTTTTTAATTAGTTTTTTTTTTTGTTTTTTTGTTTTTTTTTGTTTTTTTGCTTTTTTTTTTTTTAATTATAACAAATGGTTTTCAAATTTATTTAATCCAATGGGCACGTTAATAAAAAAATACAAGTTTAATAAAGTGATCACTTAAAATACTTTTAGGAATCTATTGATTTAAATATTACAAAATATAATTTCATTTGTATTTCTACAATATTGAACACCAGTTTTAGTAGAGAATTCAGAGTGGTATCTAATACAATTGTTTTGATCAACAGAGTTGTAAATATTAAAGTTGGTAGAATTACAAGTTACTTGATATGCAGTATTTTCACTTGTTAATAAACATCTATTAATTGGTGTATATTTAATTGTTGTATAATTTTCTTTCCAACCATCACCACAATCTCCAGTATAATCAAATTCAACTAAAGTATTCTTTGGGATTTCAATTTCAGTTGATTCAATAATTGTGTATAAAAATGGACCTGATATTTTACAATTATTAACACATTCATCCATCTTATAGTATTCAATGGTTCCTGTTGGTGTGCTATTATATTATATATAATGTATTCGTTTGTTATATGCCGAGAGAGTAAAACCATAGTCAATAACGATAATAATAATAATAATAATAATAATAATAATAATAATAATAATAATAATAATAATAATAATAATAATAATAATAATAATAATAATAAAGTGCAGATTCACAACTTACCTGCAAGAAGATTCGTTATAGTGTGTTTTTGAAATTGTTCCATTTTCGTAGTCAATTCTAAAAATAAAATAAGTATAACTATTTTCATCATATTTGGCACATTTACCAAGTGCAATGAACATTTCATACTCAAGTTCAATGTTATCACATGTTGCAATGGATGATGACCAACTTGCAGATTGTGAATTACCACCATCAATATTACCGAGTTGTTTTTCTTCGACTGCATTAAAACTACCAGTTGACATTGGACCTAAACTACTACCAGAATCACCTCTACAACCATATTGATCATATTGGAATGTCTTTAATGATATAATTGGTTCTCCATTACAGATATAAAAATTATTTATAGATAAAATAATTAAAACTAAACATATTAAAAACTTCATTCTTTTTTTTTTTCTTTGTTGTTTATTTTATGATATGGTGGTATTGAAATTTTTAATTTATAGACTTTTAAATTTAATAAAATTTTAAATTTCTTCAAAAAAAAAAACCGATTATTCTCGCACCACCCAGATAGTTCGAGCTGTTTTAAAGCCACCCCAATTTTGTTTTTGAGTTGAGTAAATTTCTTTTGACAAATATTTTGGTATCTTATTTTCAAAGGTTTCCCCAAATTTTAAAAAAAAAAAAATTCATTTTTTGATTTTCTTGATATTGTTAAGTTTTTTAACGATTTTTAAAAAAAATTAATTCAAATAATAATAATTTCCGGGCTCCCCTATTTTTAAAAAAAAATAAATGTAATCAATCATTTTATAATATATATACATTAACCAAAATTTGTAATAACAGTATTAAAAAAATTGAATTGAATTAATATGGTTTAATTAAAATTTTAAATAGAGTTTATTTTTTATTTACACTTATTTATTTTTTTTTAATGTTTTATTATTATTTTCCAACTCTATAATATTTCATCATTTGAACCAACATAACTAAAACTGGTGGAACATCACCTTCTATAATCCATTCACCACCACCTCCTGATGAGGAAACTAAAAAGTGTCTTGATAGTGTCCAAGAATATTGATTTCTAATTGGAAAATTATCTAAAACGTATTGTTTTTGTTGAGATTGATAAAGATATTTAAGGTATGGTTCTTTTGATTTCGATGGATCATCACCATACCATGTTAACCAAACTCCATTCCATCTACCTCTACCCAATGATATTTCACTTTCAGTAGATGGTGTTAATGTACAACCATCCCATATATATTGTAATTTTTTTAGATTATTATTAATCTCACTATTGTTGTTGTTGTTATTATTATTATTGTTACTGCTACCACTAATATTGATATTATTACAACTATCATCAATAAAACAAATATTTGTAGTTAATTTACCATCGCAATAAATCCATTCCTCATCACCGTATCTAAATGAACCACCTTTATAATTTTTTTTATTTAACTGAAGATATTGTTCTTTTAGAGAAAGATCCATTGATGATTTAAAATTTGAATTTGAAACACCATCAATCGATAAAGCCCAACAAACCATTTCTTCAAATGATTCAAAACAAAATACAATAGTTTTAACGGTTGATTTTTTTATTAATGCTGTATTACTTGTATTTGCGCCACTTGTATTATTATTAATATTATTTAAAATAGTTAAATTTGTACAACTTAAATTCCAATCGTCGATTTCATTTGGTAAATCACCACCACTACTGCCACCGCTATTACCACCACTACTCCCACCAGTACCACTATTACTAAAATTAATTGTAAGTGCATTTGGAAAACCATCTTTTGGTGGTAATTGTGTAACTTGAATTGAATTTATTTCCAATAATGGTTTTTTAATTAATAATTGTTCCTCTTTTTCAGTTGAATAAATCAAAAGGTCACCATGTGATAAGACAACCCATTTACTTGAGAATTTATTACCCAATGTTCTATTCTTTTTAATGGTTAGATTACCTTTTTTATAGATTTGGTTATTAATGTGTGGTAATAAACCAGAGGATATGTTTGTCATTGTAATTGTCATTTCCAATGGTATTGAAATGATTTCTGATGGTATGATACCATTTGTTAAAAATTTTGAAACCGTTAAAATTATTGTATTTAATATAAATGTACGTTTAATTGAAACATTGGCTTTGTTTATTTCCATTTTTAAAAATAATATTTTCTTTGCCAATAAAAATGTCTTTCTTTCGATCTCATCAATTATTATCATTGACTCAATATCTGATTCAACCATATCAAATCCAAAATTAAATTGTTTTAAAATTTCCATCATTACCAATATATCATGTTTTGCTTTCAATTTTTTTTCATATTTTTCAATTTCTTCATTGTTGTTGTTGTTGTTGTTATTGTTATCTTGTAATGGTGGTGATGATGATGGTTGATGTGTTATTGTATTTAATGTTTTTTGATTTGCACTTAGATTGGAAAGTATAAATTCAATTTCTTTACCAGCATTTTCTTTGCATTTATTTATATCAAAATCTGATGGAATATCCCATGATCCATCTGAACTTGGTTTAGAAGTAATTGAAAATGTTGATTTATATGAATTTGATGATACAGTACTTGATGTTGATGAATTTAATTGAATATTATTATTATTATTATTGTTATTGTTTTTGTTGTTATTATTATTATTATTATTATTATTTGTACTGACACCACTACTAATACTCGATAAATCAGATATTGATGTATTTGTGGTTGATGTTGATGTTGATGAAGATGTTGATTGTCTATGTTGTGGTTGTTGATCTTGTTTTTCTTGTTGAATTTTTAATTCTTTTTCCAATTGTAATTGTTTAAATCTTTCCAAAGATTTATTTGATTTTCTACGCATACGTTTTGAAAGTTCTTCAGATTCTGAATTTGGTGAGGATGAAAGTGGAGAACAAGCTTCATCAGTTATAACTGATAATGGTGTTGATTCATCCTCCTCACTTATACTATTAATTTTGTTATTGTTGTTGTAGTTGTTATTTTCCTCTTCTTCCTCTTCCTCTTCTTCATTATCGCTCATTGAATTAGGGGATGTACTTCTACTTGTACTACCACTAGAACTACTTGAATTTGCAGTGGATTCATTATCTTGAACTAAACTTGTAATTATTGCACTCGATGATAATGGTGCCATATTAACTGATTTTTTTAAATTTGGTGTATCAACCTTAACAGTAACAGAATGGTTATTACTATTACTACTACTAACAATAGTACTATTACTATTATTAATTGTATTACTCATATTATTATTTATTTCACTATTACTATTATTACTGTTGATACTACTATTACTACTATAACTATTATTATTATTATTATTATTATTATTATTATTATTATTATTATTATTATTAATATTAATATTATTAATACTATTACTATTATTTATTTGTTGTTGTTGTTGTTGTCCTTGATTACTATGTACTATATAATTATTCATATTGGGAGAACTAGTTGATTTTTTTTTAAAAAAGGATGACATTGATTTTTTCTTTTTTTCTTTTGTATTATTTTTAATTTTATTGTTTCCAATCAACTCTTGATTATTTAAATTATATTCTACTATTGTTTTCATGATTTTTTATATTTATTATTGGTATATATGATGAATTGGGGTTCAATTTTTTATTTTTATCTTTTTTATTATATTTTGTTGGGGATGTTAAAAATATTATTATTATTTTAATTGTTGTACAATTTGTGTATAATTTGTATTTTTTATTAAAAAATTTAATAAAATAAAAAAAAAAGTACAATATAGTATTATATAATTAGCATATATATAATCTATATATAGATATTGATATTGATTTTATTATTATTATTATTATTATTATTATTATTATTATTTTTATTATTATTATTGTAAAAATTTTATATTTTTATATATGTATATAAAAAAATAAAAATAAAAAGAATTAAAAAAAATTAAAATAACTAGTATTAGTATCCTTTTAAAAAAACTAGTTTTTATTAAATTATTTATTTATTTATATTTTGGGTGATGGGTGATGGTGTGGTAATATATAAATATATAAATATATATAGTGTTTATTTATATTGAAAAAAAAAAAGATAAATATAGTTTAAAGATTTCGCTTATAAAAAATAATAACCATATGGTATTTTAATAATTTGATGTGGGTGAGTGAGTGAGTGTGGTTTATTGATATTTTTATTTATTTTTAAAAAAAATATATATCGATCCAGATGTCAAAAAAGAATTTGGAGAAAGTAAAAAAAAACATTCACACAAATTGTAAGAATTTAATTATTTGATTTAAAATATCTATAATCTTTTTTTCGTTTATTACTACTATTTTATTATTATTATTTCTGTCTCTTATAAACATGTGCCGCTG
>JACAFZ010031918.1:0-10302 GCA_015252675.1 Dictyostelium gargantuum | reverse complement strand
CCCCCCGCCCCACTTTTTTTTTCAACCACAAGACGGAATACGATATTCGCCTTAGTATCGTTGGCTCGGAGATTTTTATAATAGACAGATTTTATTTTTTTTATTTTTTTTATTTTTTTTTATTTTTTAATTTTTTAATTTTCTAATTTTTTATTTACTTTGGATTAAAAAAAAAGATTCTTGCCTCCATTATAAATAAAAAAATATACACAAACAAACATATTAAAATAAAAAAAAAAAAGAATAAAAAAATGAAATTATTTAATATTTTAACAATAATTTTAATTTTATCTTGTAGTGGTAGTTTTATTGAAACTAAACAAAATGATATTTCATCATTATTAGAATGTAATACTTGTAAATATTTTGTTGGTGAAATTGAAAAATATATTCAATTAAATGCAACTCAAAATCAAATTGAATATTTTCTTGATCAAGACTGTCGTTTTGGATTTGGTTATGCAAGTGAATGTGTAGATTATGTACAACAATATGTACCTCAAATTGTTGATTATATATCTCATAATGAAAATAAAGATCAAAACTTAGTTTGTGAAGTAATTGGATTATGCTCATCATCTGAATCATCATCATCATCAAATTAGTAATTAATTTTTAAAAATAAATAAATAAAAAAAAAAAGTTTGGTTTATAAAAAGTGAAGTGTGCACCTTTAAAAAAAAAAAAATTGTAAAATATTTTGCATCCTTTTTTTTTATTTTTTTTTATTTTTTTTTATTTTCAAAAAAAATTCATTATTTTTATTTTACTCACCTCTGTATCCATATACATTATTTATTTAACTTTATACATTTAAATATTGAATAATAATGTGAATATATATATGTGTGTGTACATTGGTTAGCTAACTAAAGTTATGGATAAAATTAATGGTTTTGAAAAATTAGAAAATTCAAGTAATAAATTATTGTCAACTATATTAAATGCAAGAGTTGGTATTTCAGAAATCAAATTAAAAAGAAGGATTTCTGAATTATCAGAAAGAACAGAATCAATATTAAAATTACAAATTAAAAAAAGTGATATTTTAAATCAAATTGAAATTGAATCAAATCGTCAAAAATATTTAATTAGTATTGAACAACAAAAACAAAAACAAAAACATAAACAGAAACCATTATTACAAGATAAAAATGAAAAAGATGATTATAAGGAAGGTGTTGAAAAAAAAGAAGTAGACGTAGAGGAAGATGAAGATGAAGAAGAAGATAATGATTATACAAGAAGTAAAAAATGTGATAAACTTTTAGAATCAATTTCAGATTTAAAAGAAAAGTTATTTTCACTATCAACATCAAGATCAGAACAACAAATTTTATTAAATAGAATTAATCAAAGTAAATTAATTGAACATTTATTAATCAATAATAGTAGTGATAGTGATAGTGATAGTGATAATGAAAATAGTAGTAATCACGATAAAGAAAATAATGATGATGGTGATAAAATTTTAAAACTAATTTCAAAAAGAGATGAAAAAGTTGAAAAATGTTTAAAAATTACAAATATCATTGAAAAGAATAACGATGAAATTTTAAAAATTAGAAAGCAAAGATTAGAAATTATGAGAAATAATAGAATCATATTTAGTAATTTGATTAAAAATTTAAAAGAATCAAAATTAAAAACTGAACAAGAGTAATTATTATTATTATTATTATTATTATTATTATTATTATTATTATTATTATTATTATTTTATGTGATATCATATACTAATATTAATCAATATAATAGACAACAAAATTTTGAAATTTATAAATCAAAAACAAATTTAATGGGTTATATAATTCAAAGCTTAATTTATGAATCTGGTATTGATTGGTTTAGTGATAATCAATTAGTTGAATTTTTTGATACAATTGATGATTTTGGTGATCATTTAGAAAATAATAAATTTAGTGAGTAAATGAACGGAATACTAACTTTTGTAAAAATAATACAATAATTATTATTATTATTTTATTATAAAAGTCGTGTGTCATAAAATCAATTTTTTTAAAAAGACGTTAAAAAAAAAAAATTATATGAATCGCGATCTGGGGTTTCATTTTTTGACTTTATAAAAAAAAAAAAAAAATCAAATTTTTTCAAAAAAGAAAAAAAATAAAAAAAAATAAAATAAAATTTATTATTGTCCAAACCACACATAATAAAACAACATTGTTGTAATAATAATAATACAACAGTATATTATTTTTTTTTTGATTGTTTTTTTTTTTTAAGTAAAATAGAAATTATAATAAAAAAAATTGTTGTTTTAGTGTATCATAAATAAACCATTGTAAAATTAAACAAAAAAAAAAAACACATATATATAACCCACACCCTTCCATCACACACATTACATATCTTCATTATCATAAATAAACCATATTTACCGTAATTATATATATAGACCAAATAATAATTAAATCAAAAAAAATAAAAACCCCCTCCCACCACACCACAAAACTAAAAATAATAACAACATCTCCTCAATTTTTTTCATAATATCAAAAAAAAAAAAAAAAAAAAAAATTTGTTTGTGTGATTTCTTCAAATTTAGTCACAAACTCATATATTTATTTATTTATTTATTTTATTATTTACATTCACACATACCAACCAACCACAAACACCCACCACCAATAATAATAGACCACAATCATTTTATAATTTTATTTTTTTGTGGTTATTTTTTTTATTTTTTTTTTATTTTTAAATTATTTTAAATGTATTATTAATATTGTTAAAAAAAAAAACAACAACAACAGCACAGAAAAAAAAAAAATATATATTTGTATTTGTAAAAAATAATTTGTAAAATAAAAAAATGTCATCAGATTCATCAACAACACCAACATCAATCACAGATGTTGGAAATACAACAGCATCATTTATAGCAACTATTAAAACAAAAAGATCATCAGGATCATCAGGTAATAGTACACCAACAGGATCACCAGTATTATCAAGAAATGCAGCGGCATCACAATCGTCATCATCAGGTTCGTCAAATAGTAGCAGTGGTAACAATAACAATAATAATAATAATAATAATTTGGGTGAACCAATGTCACCAATTAATAGTGGAAATAATAGTTTATATGGTAATAATGCATTGACATCAATTACAAATGCATTTGTTGCAAGTGCAAACAATAGTAATAGTGCAAGTGGATCACCTTTAGGTTCACCAAAATTACCACATACAAATAGTAGTATGGGTTTAACAAGACAACAATCTACGATTGGTGATGATGTTGGATTAAGAGCATTTGCAAAAAAGAAAAAAGGATCAACACCAGGTACATCATTTTTAAATTTAAAAGCAATATCTGATGATCAAATGATAAATAGTATGAATGGTGTTATCAATGGTGGAAATGGAGGTGCCGGTGGTAATATTAATACATCATTAACACCAACACGTATGACTTGGAATGATTTTGAAAGCGAATATGAAAAAGAATACGAAAATATATTGGAACCACTTAAATTTCCAGTTGGCGAGGTTGTAGTTCGTAGACAAGAAAAAGTACCACGTACTATATTTTCACCAACCATAGGTATCGTTACAAGTGGATTAGAATACCACATTAGAGAGTTGATCGATGGTTTTTATAAAGATTATTTGATTGTTGAGAATAGATCATCAATGACGACATCCACTGGTCAAAGAAAACCATCTATTAAATATAATATTCAATCATCAACCATTGGATCAAACTCTCCAACAACAACAACAGCCACCTCAACATTGAGTAGTAGTAATAGTTCAAATGATTTATCATCCTCATTAAATAGTAGTAATGGTATACCATTAACATCATCATCAAGTCCATCACTAAGAAGTAAATTATTTGCAACTGGTAAACAAATTTCATCAAAAGAACCAACCTATAATAGCTTTATACCATCATCAGTCACATCAATATCATCGTCATCATCACCGTCAATATCACCGTCGTCACCACCAAATTCACCACCAAATGATGGTTCAGTTACACATCGTGGTGGTAGTAATAGATCATCAACCAATGGAATCAATAGCAGTAGTTATAATCAACAACAACATTTTTTAGATCCATTAAAAGAATTAATACCAGAAAGAACAGGTTTAGAATTATATTGTGAGGTTCAAGATTTAAAATTCTCTCTAGAGGTTGAGCCTTTATTTTGTAGTTTATATATTGTCGATTTAGATAAAAAAGAAAGAATAACAGAATCATTTAATTTTCATTTAAATTCAAAATCATTATTAGATTCTTTAAAAATTAATGAAGTAAGTATATAGTATAACAGTAATAATTCTAAAAAAGAGTCAAAAAGTTTGATCATCATAAATTTTGTGTGAGTGTGGTGATTGTAGTTATAATAGTAATATTGATATTAATATTATCTTTTTTTATTATTATTATTATTATTATTATTATTATTATTATTATTATTATTATTATTATTATTATTATTATTTACTATATAGGATTTATTAAATAATTGGTCAAATCAAAAAAAATGTAAATTTAATTTAAATAAATATCATCCAAATATTTATTTTATTTTAAGAGTACATCATATATTTAGAGGTGATATTGAAAAAGATATTAAACCATATTTTAAAGATTACGCAAAAGATAAGAAAAAGAGTGACGCATTATTATCACAATTTAAGAGTGAAATCTCTGAAAAATGTCAAAGTTGGGGAAATGGTGATGGTGGTGGTCAAATTTTACAACCATTTGTATGGGCAGCTTATCCAGTATTTCATCGTCCAACTTTATCATCAACACCAAGTTCAATGAATTTAACAACACCATTATCACCATCTTTAGCTGAAAAAAATATGATTCCATCACTTTCAACTCAAAATTCTTTGAATAATTTATCATTATTAAATGGTGGTATTGGTAATAGCATCTCCACCACTACAGTTGAACAACACCATGGTGTTGTTGGTAGTATTACAATACAATTACCACCTCCACCTCCACCAATTGTTTCACCAAATCCAGCTGAATTAAAACAACAATTAATTCAACAAATTAATTCATTAAATCAGGATAATTTACAATTACCACCAATGCCACCATCACCACCGTTATCACCACCACCAACAAATCATAATTCAAATATACCATCTCCACCACCACTTATAAGTGGTTCAGCCACTACTACTACACCAATGTCACCACAATCACAATCACAACAACCATCAATACCACAACCACCACCATTACCACTTCATTTGGGTCATAGAAGAAGAAGTTCATTTATGAGTAATCAATCTGGGTCCTCATCATCATTAACACCAACACCAATTGGAATTAATTCAAAGATTACCAATACCATAGATATTGTAAATATGATACCATGTACACCAAATTTAACGGATAAAACTATTTGTGAAATGTTACTCGTGGATAAAGATCTAAAGAAATTGAAATCACAAATACCAGGTTCATTCACAATGTCTATTTTATCAAAAGAGTCTGAGGATGACATTAGAGGTCGTATTAGTCCATCATTGGTACCATTATTACCAGTGGATAGTAATCCAAAGAAACCAAGTTTAATTAGAGAGATTCAAGATTTCTCAGAAACACCATATCCATTTGTAGAGTATGTAAATAATCTATATGTGTACCCAGAGAATGTTTTTATTAAATACAAGAATCCAAACATTCAAATTCAAGTTCAATTGATAGACGATATCACATGTCTTAAATCATTGAAATCCGTTTATCCATCTTGTGGTGCACCTTCCGTACCAGCCAACCTTTGGGATACTATTACATTGCCAGCACCAGGTTTACCAGGACCTTCTCCAACTACACCTTATCCACCATTGGATTATTGTTCTTTTTCTTCGGTTAGTTTCCACGATAAGAGACCACATTTCTCTGATGAATTTAAAATTAAATTGCCAATGAAAATTACCACTCAACATTTGTTGTTCACCTTTTTCCATATAAACGTTCACGCTAAAAAGGATGTTAAAACATCGATTGGTTATTGTGCGGTACCATTGTGTCAACCTTCTATGGGACCATCTGGTAATCAAGGTGGTATTCATTTCATAAAGGATGATTATTATTGTGCTGCCATCTCATCGGATATGAATAATCTTGCACCTAGATTTGTGAATGCAGAAGCATCAAAGAAAGAGAAAATGCCAGTATTTACATTTAGAACTAAATTGGTTTCAAGTGTAATCACTCAGGATCCATGTCTTGATTCATTCTTTAAATTGGGATCACCTGGTATCGGTAGTAATAGTAGTAGCAATGAAGTGGTTAAATCCATTCAAAAGATTGATCGTGTAACCTGCGTACAATTCTTTCCATCCATTTTAAATCAATTATTCCAAATCATGTGTAACAGTGCAAATGAAGTTGCATCACAGGCATTTATTTCCATATTACATGTTATAAAGATTGTTGATGGATTCCAAGAAAAGAAAGCAGGCACTGAGAAATCAAGATTGTTAACCTACTACTCTGAGTATTTATTTGATTATGTACCAGATTCAAAACATCTCTATGAAGAACTTTGTAGACAATGGGCAGGCTCTATTAATTCGGGTGTACATGTTAAAGATTTCCGTTTAAATTGGTTCCTTTTGGACATTATAACCAAATCTATGGCATTATCATTACAACCAACTGGTAAATTGGATACAGATTTAGGTAGAGAGAATAGATTCAAAATCGAATTTTTAGAAAATTTAAACAAATTGGTTCTAATGTTAATTCCATCACAATCCGATGGCGGTATGTTGGTTCAAAGTTGGGAATTCTTTATGAAATTTCCATATTTTATCAATAATTTATTCCCATTGATTGATAGAGGTTTCCTATTCAATTTAATTTACAATTACATTACTCGTATAGATCCAACCAATGAAGATTTAACAATGGTTACAATTAAATTTAATTTCTTAAAAATTACAACAGATTATGATCATTATATACCATTAAATTTTCCATTATTATTTAAATCATTGGATTCAGTTTCAGATTTAAATTTAAAATTTTTGTAAGTCATATTATTTAAATAATTTAAATCAATTAGTTCATTTATTATATATATACTAATTACCTTTTTTTATTTATTTATATATGAATTTAGTAAACGTCACTTTTTATCAGTATTATTAATTACAGAGGTTGAAGGTTGTTTAAAACATAATAAATTAGCAACAAGAAATCAAGCAATTCAAACATTAAAACAATTAATAAAGAAACATCATTATGATCCAAGATATCAATCACCAGAGATTAGAGAAAAAGTAGCAAGTATTTATTTCCCATATGTATTGATGATAGTTGAACATTATTCCATTATCAAACATCAATTGGAGGCAAAGGAGGTACAAGAATGGTTAACAACATTTATTTGGATTCTTCAATATTGTAGTAGAGATTTATTAAGAATGTGGTTTAAAAAAGAAACACAAAAACATCAAACCAATCTATTAAATCTAATGATGATGTCATTGGATAGTTTTAAAGATGAACCATCAATATTTGAAATTGCAATATTGGCCATCGAATTATCAAAATATATACTTGAAGATTTTAATGAAGACCAAATGCAATCAAATATCATTCTATTGGATATTATCATCAATATGCTTCAAAAATGTTCATCAATTTCTGGCGTTGAAATGTTAAGATTGATTTATACCATTTTCAAAGATTATCTAGTTCCAAACTATCCAACTCTTTTATTCCAAAATTTAAATAATTCCTATTGTGAAATTATTACCTACGACCTTTTAAGATCTATAAATATGACCGATTTATTAGATGAATCAGCCTCATTGTTTTATACATTGTTGTTAAAGAATTTTAAATGTACCAAAGATATCTCAAAAATGAAAATTCAATCAACAGTTGCAATCTCTCGTTTGGTTGGTGAAATTAAATTGGAGAATAGTAATAATTTAAAAAGTTTCTTAATGAAGGTTAGAAAATTAGTTAAACAACAACCACCACCACCATCATCACATCAATTACACCAATCATCATCAGAGAATGAATTATCATTTTCATCATCATCAGCAATATTACAACAAGACCACTTATTTATAAATCAAGTTGAGGAAATGTTAAATAGAATCGATACATTAATGAAATACTCTCATACTATAAACGAAAATAAGAACGATCCAGAATTGGTTAGCGAAATGTATTTTAGAATTTCAAATAGTTATTTCGAATCACCAAATTTACGTTTAACATGGTTAGAAAATCTATCAAAGATTCATAGCGATAATGAAAATTTCGATGAAGCTTCTCAATGTTTAGTTCATTGTGCCTATTTAATTTCATGTTATCTTATTCAAACCAACAAGTTTAATGATATTTTGGAATCTGATTTCCTTTCCATTTGTCCAAATCTTAAATCTGAATTATTGTTACCATCGTTTGATCAAAAAGATAGTAGTGCATTATTCCAATCAAATATTTGGTCTTTACCATATGTCGTTGAATTGTTGGAAAAGTCTATTGAATTATTGGAATTGGGTAATCGTTATGAATTAGCCATTGAAATCTATTCATTGATTTCAAAAATTCATAAAACCAAAAAAGATTATAAATCTCTATCGACCAGTTTATCAAATTGTCAAAAGGTTTGCGTGGAATTGGGTGAGAAGAACAAAGAAACTCGTTTCTTTTCAAGATTTTATCGTGTTGGTTTCTTTGGAAAGAAATTTGGACCCGAAATGGATACCAAAGAATTTATCTATAAAAAACCTCACAAATGCAATATTAGTACCATCCAAAACCAAATTAAAACTAGTCTTCAAGAGAAATTTGGTTCAGATCAAGAGATCACAGTGTTGTCAAATGCCAAAGTCGATAAAAATCAATTGGATCCCGAAAAAGTTCACATTCAAATAGTTTCAGTGGATCCATACATTGATCAACAACCAAGTGCATTAGCAGGTGGTGATGTTGTTACCATCTCTCAATTTGATCAATACTTTAATATTTCTCAATTCATTAGTGAAGTACCATTTAGTCTCGAAGGTAAAGCAATTCAAGATGATATGAGTAAACAACAAAAAAAGAAAACAATTTTCTGTGTAGAATTGGCTTTTCCATATGTAAAGAATCGTTTGGAGGTTGTTTCAAAACGTGAAATCATTTTATCTCCAATTGAAAATGCTATTGAACTTATTCGTGGTAGATGTATTAAACTTAAAGAACAATTGGATACCAATCCACCAAGAATTAATTTACTTCATCAAATACTTCAGGGTAGTGTTTTCCCGATGGTCAACGAAGGTCCATTGAAAGTTTGTGAGATTTTCCTCTCACCAAAAACTATTCAAAATTATAACCCCGAACATGTTGATCAATTGAAAAAAGCAATGGAGAAGTTTATCATCTATTGTGGTTTTACAATTCGTTTATCTCGTAGTATCATTTCAGTTCAACTTCAAGAATTTCAAAATATGATTGAAGAACAATATAAAACTTTAAAAGGTCAAATTAATAATTTTTTAAAATAATTTAACAATAAAAAAAAAAAAATAATAAAAAAAAAAATAATTATGTATACAATATATATTTATTTATAAAGAGTATAATTTGTTGTATCATTTAATTATTATTAATATTATAAACCAAGTTCTGATAAACTTTTATGATCAATTGGTCTTTTTGAAGAAAGTGGCCAATGAAATAATCTATCAGATTCATTAATTTGTAAATCATTTATTGAGGCATATCTATGAGTCATTAAACCATTTTCATTAAATTCCCAATTTTCATTACCATAACTACGATACCATTGATTTGTTTCTTCATTTTTCCATTCATATGCGAATCTAACAGCTATTCTATTACCTCCTTGTTGAAATGTCCATAATTCTTTAATTAATCTATACTCTATTTCTTTTTCCCATTTTTTTTTTAAAAACTCAACAATATCTTTTCTTCCATTTATAAATTGATTTCTATTTCTCCATTTTGAATCTATACTATAGGCTAAACTAATTCTTTCAGCATCCTTACTATTCCATGCATCTTCTGCTAATCTAACTTTTAATTCTGCATCTTTAATTGAATTAAATGGTGGAATTGGTAATTTTATTTCTTGTTGTGACATTTTTTTAATTTTATTATATTTATTTTATTTAAAATGCAATGATTCCAATCTTGTTTTTATACAAAAAAAAAATAAAAAAAAATAAAAAAAAATAAAAAAAACAATTAAAATTAAATTAAATTAAATTTAAATATATAACATAAAAAATTTATTTTTTAATAAAAAAATAAAAACAAA
>JACAFZ010031907.1:0-10303 GCA_015252675.1 Dictyostelium gargantuum | reverse complement strand
CTCCCCTAATCGTTTTTTTTACATTTTTTTTTACAACAAAAACAAAAAAAAATTAATAAAAAATTATAATTATAAAACAAAAAAAAAAAAAAAAAAAAAAAATTTTTGCGAAAAATGTATTTTTTCACAAAAAAATTAAAAGGTAACACATTTTGGTAGTTCAAATTGAACTTGTCGTCTTCGTAAAAAATTTTTATTTTTATTTTTTTATAATTATGATAATAATTTATTATTTATTATTTATAATTATTTCATATTATGAGTGGTATTTTATGCTTTTCATTATTGTTTAATTGATTCTTTAAGGTTGAAGTTTTAAATCAAATAGACCGTTGTAGAAAATTATTAGCATTAGGATCACACTATATAAATTATCCAATATATTATTGTTCATTATAATATTAAAACACAACCTTAATTTAATAATTTTAAAACCCTTAAATAAAAAATATCTAATAATAATAGAAATTTTTATAATAATCCTCTGTTATAGATTTTAAGTTATTAATAATTAATTAAGTTATTAAGCGTGTGGTATGAAAGTCACCAAAATATTTGATATTTTCAATCACCCCATTATTAATGTGAAATAAAAAAAAATAAAAAAAAAAGAAATATCTCCTTCAAATTTTGTGTTTATTATAATTTTTTTGATAAACAAAATATTAAACATTTTAAAAAAAAAAAAAAAAGATATTTTGATTTTTTTTTTTTTGCAATATTTATTTTTAATTTGTTTATTTTATTTTATTTTAATTTAATTTTTAATCATCTTCATTATGAATTAAATGTTGAGAAATACGAATTCTCTTTCTATCATCAAATAATTCTTTAATTGATTCTCTCTTGTGTCTTCTTTTTTTATCTTTAGTTAATTGTCTCTTTTCTTGTTTCTTTTGAAGGAATTCTTTTGGATTGGCGACAGCTTCAATCTTTCTATCGGTTCTTCTCTTTTCTCTAAGTTCATTGGTTGCTTTGATAATTGATTGATAGGTTGTCATAAATTTACTTGTTCCAATCTTTTTCTTTAATAAATCAATTACTTCTTGAGCTAATTTTCTTTCTTGAGCTATAATAAACAATGATGGTGATAAAGATGGTGGTTAATAAAAATTATTATGAAAATAGATTTTAAAAAATTAATAAATAAAATACATACGAGTAGCACGAATCTTTTCATCTGTACATTTAATTAATGGAATCAATAAAATTGAAAGATATGGCATTAATTCTTGAACAGTTAATTGAGTTGATACAGCGGCAATCCATCTAAAAATATATTTTCTTCTTAATAAACCAGGTTTGGTTGACATGTATGATAATCTTTTAAATACCCATAATAACATTGACGATTCTTGTTTTGGTGGTTGTTGTTCTTGTTCTTGAGTAATATCTTCATCAATTTCTTCACCATCTTCTTCCTTTTGTTGTTTATTTTTTTTTTCTTCTTCTTCTTCTTCATTTTCATCTTGTTCATCATCATCATCATCATCATCATCATCATCATCATCATCATCATCATCATCATCATCATCATCACTAACCTCTTGATTATTTATAAAAATATTTGGGGTAATATCATCTTTGTTATTTGTTGAAATTGGTGGTTGAATATTTTTACATTTATAAAATAACATTGAAAGATAAATTAAATTTTTAACAATTGTTAAACCAAGTTCATCAGTGAGCAATCTACTATTTAAAATGGAACAATGTTTTTTTGTAATTTCAAAAATTGAATTTGAACTAAATATTGATTTATAAACTGGTGAGATCGATGTTGCAGTTGTTGATTTCTTTTTACTGTTGTTAACAATTGATAATTGATCGATAATTGGAATTAAATTTAAAATTGATTGTTGAGTAAAGAATATATTGTATAATCTAGTTAAACTTGATCTAACCCAAATATGAGGATAGTTGAGGAATTGAATGGAGAGTGTCCAAAATTCAGCCAAATCTGGTGAAATGGTAGCTTTTGGATAATTGGTAAGAATTTTTTCAAATGCAGTGAATATGGAGTAGGTTAATTGCCAACCTGGTAATGTTTGAATGGTGGTAAGGGAGTCACCTTCAATTTCATCGATAATGGTGAATGATTGTTCTTTTTCACGAAGTGAGCTTAAGCTTTGTTGAATGTATGGAATGGATTTTGCAACGATGGATGGAATTTTAGATTCATAGTTGGTGATGGATGAACCTTCAGAGAGGAGACCAATGATTTGTGCCGAGGTTCTAGCCATAGCAATGTTTTTGGTACCATTTTCAAACCACAACATTGTCATATCATAGATTTTGTTGGAGATTTGAACACTAACACCTTTGACCAAGAGTTTAATAAGTTCAGAAACGGCTTCACGACATGAAACAGATGGATCGGCAGTTAAACGTACGACTAATGGGACATAGATGATCATAGCATATTGATTTAATACTTCTTGTGGGAAACGAATGACGATTTCATTTAATGTTTTCAAAACAATCAATCTACCATCTTCATAGTCATAGGTTAAATTTTTAACTAGAAAAGTGATTTGTTGTTTGAGACGAGCTTCACCCATTGGATAGAAAAGTAAAAAGTCAATTAAAATGTTGCAAATTAATGCTGCAATCGTAGGTTGATGTGATCTAATCATCATTGTACTACAAAGATCCATAAGATCATAGATTTCTGGTAATAATACTTTTCTGCTAACGAGTGCATGAACCATATTCAATGAACGAGTAAGATTTTGTTCACCGCTTGTTAAATGTTCACGAGTTAAGGAGAGAATTGCTTTGAGTTGTTCTTCATTTACATGTTCTTGTTTGGTGTCACGGAGGAAACAAGTTGCAATTTCATAACAAGAGTTGGAGATTTTTACATTGCCAGAGTCCATTTGGAGTCTTTTCAATACTTGAATGGTGAGTTGTTTTGACATGGTCTTTACTGATGGAAGTTCCAATGAAAAGATTTTATGTAAACATTTCAAAGAGAGGTATACTACTCTTGGTTGTTTGTGTTCTAAACATTTGGAAATATAGGCGACAAATGGATCAATCATTGATACATATTGAGAGAGATCAATTGATTTTTGAATTTTGATGGCTTGGATCAACAATGAAAAACCCAATTCAGTAAAGATGAAAAAGTGAGTTTCTTGTTGATAAATACGTTCACTCTTCTTTTTACGTGGGTCTGCTTGAATGGAAAAGGTCTCTTCGTAGGTTGGTTTATGGCCAGCACCAATTGATGTATCAATGGTAATGGTCTTCTTTGAGGTGGTATTGATTTCTTTATCTCTTAAACCTTTGGTGATGAATTGATAGGTGATGATTGCCAAGTTTTTGAAATCCAATGATTTATTGAATCTAAGACCTTTGCTTATCTTTCTCATCATTTCTTCGAGATTTGGTAAAAGTTTTGGTGAATTTGATACATTGATAACCTCTTCAATTGGTTTGATAATGGAGTTGACGTTACTAAAGTGAATAATATTCGAAATAATACGCAAGGTATCAAAAGAACGTTGTGATTTTGCTTCTGGATAGGTATCTTGAATATTTTTAGCCTCACGATGAACTGATGGTTCACCAAAAAGATCTTCGATAATAATGTCCATTAAAAGTGAGACTTGACTATCCAATACACCAACTTCAATGGTTTTAGAGAGGGTATTTAATAATGCATGCAAGGTGTAGGCAAGAATATGTTTTTGATAGCCACTCTTTAAAATATATTTCATATCTTTAAGGATATACGGGAAAAATCTATAACCTAAAGTTTCCATAACTTGAACCAATGTATTTCTAGTGGTATCTCTAACTTCAAATTCTTTACTCTTTAAACCAATACAAAGTTTACCGATAATATTTGGATACAATAATTTGGATGTGGTTTCAGGTAATAACTTGTAGAGTTTTAAAATAGCGAGGGCAATAGAAAGATTAACAACACCTTCTTGTTTTTGTTTTTCGGCTTGGGCTGCACTACCTGTGTCCATCTTTGAACTGGTTATCACTTTAATTTCAACTAAATGTTTCTTTAAACTTGGTGTTAAAACGGTTGTAATGGCTTGGAAAATATCTTCGGAAATGTTTTTAGTTTTTACAATGGTTGCACCAATAGTCTTCTTTTTTCTCAATTTAATTAAAGAATGAGCTTTGGTTTTTGAAACTTTTAATACACCATTCTCTTCTTGATCATCATCATTGTATTCAGTTACTAAATTATTTTGGTCACTTTCAATTTCTTTTAATTCTTTTAATTCTTCATTATCTTGATCATCATCTTGATCATCACTATCTTGTTCATCATCATCATCTTGTTGTTGTTGTTGTTGTTCTGATAATTTTGAGTCAATGTTTTCTTTAATTTCTGAACCAGTTAATAATTCATTTCTAACATCAACTTCATTAATAAAGAAATGGAATTCATCGATTACTTCACAAACTGATTTAACAAAGAATTTAAATCTACTTGGATGAAGATCCATTGTTGAAATTAATTTTTTCAAAACTTGATAATAACCTTTCCATTCTAATGATTTTGCTAAAACACCCAATGATTTTACAACTTCACCAAGAATTGCACTGCCATGATCTTTGATTGATGTTTCTAAAATTGCTTGAATTGAAAGTGGTAAAATAATTTGATTAATCGATTCAATGGATAATTTTGAACTTTGACCTTCAGCGGCGGTGGAACAATAATTTTTCAATTGAAGGAATGATAATCTTTTTCTATGTTTTTGAATGTGACAATAATTGAGGAAAAAGTTTTTTTCACCATCACTACCAAATAACAATGGTTGTAAATCCGGATAAAATTGTTTACAGCCCTTCCATTCGGATAATAATTGATTAAACAATAAAAGATAGTCGTCTCTAACATCTTTGTCATTGAAATTGGTACGCATAGAATGAACGAAAATCGATTTGAATTGATTTAAAATTTCAATGGTATCTATGTCGTTTGAATTTAATGGTTCACCATTTTCATTTAATTTGAGAGAGATTGATTTAATTAATCTAGAAAGACCAGAGGTGGCACTGTTTTTGATTGAATAATCTTTATCTTTGATAAAGAAAACATAATTGATAAACAATGGTAAAAGTTCACGATGACCCAATGTTTCTAATAAATTATCATTGACGAATTGGTAAGCGGTTAAACGTTTAACATAATCATAGGTTTCTAAATGAACACTTTTTTTGGTATATGCATTTAAATTCTCCAAGTATGGTGAGATAGATTTCATATAACCAACTTTTTCACCCAACACTAAGAATATCTCTGATAATGTTGTACGAGTAATACGAGTTTTAAATACACCAAATAATGTTGAAAGTGTTGGAATATGATCATCTGGATGTGGAATGATTGCAATCATATTTTTGAAAATTAATAAGATTGAAAGTACTAAATCGTCATCATCACCCAATTTATTAAATCTAAGGAATGGTATTAATAACTCTAACAATTCACTAGCTTGATCTGAAGATTTTGCAAATTTACTAACTTCTGCTAAAATTGCTAAATGTCTTTTTGATAATTTACTTGGATTTAATGAGTTTTGTTTCTTTGTTGTTGTAGTGGTGGCTTCATCATCTTGATCGTCTTGTTTTTTAATTGGTTTTGAACGTAATAAAATTGATTTAACAGCATTAATAATAGAATCAATGTGTGGTAATAAAACTTTCATATAAATTTCTACGACATTTGGTTCAGCTTCATTTGGATCAACATTTAATAATAAATTTTCAATAATGGAAAGGAATGCATCTTGATGTGGTCTATAGTTGATAAATGAAAGAATGGTTGGAAGTAAATAAATATCTTGATTAAGATAACAAACTAATTTTGGATTTGAACTAACAACAAGTAAACATCTTCTTAAACCGACAGGTAAACCATATGCATTAAAGGTTGGTAAAATATGAGAGAAAATTTTAAATAATTTTTCAATGTAATCTTTAAAATCCCATTCATGATATTGTTGAATGATTTCAGAGAATCTACGGAATGCCAATGAACGAATTGATGAAACAATCTTTGGACGTTTATCATTTGAATTTGTTATAGTTGTAGTAATTGTATTCTTGCTAATTAATAATAAAATTGAAACAATTTGATCCATTGATGAAACAAGTAATGAACCTAATTGTTTAATAGCAGATTGAAGTATATTTAAAAAATAAACTTGAACATCCATTGGTGGTAATAATGATAAATCATCCTCTTTTTGTTTTTGTTGCTTTGATTGTTGTTTTTTACCTGTTGTTGTTGCTGTTGTTGTTGCTGTTGTTGTGCTACCAATACTATTAATATTATTTGATGACAATAATGGTTCAAATGGAAAGATTAATTTTTTAATAATTGGTTCCAATTCTTTACTTGATAAACCAGAGAAATAAGCGAAAATTGTAATACGTTGAGCATTTATATTTGAACGAGTAACTTTACGATTTAATTTTGATAAAAGGATTTTAATTACCATTTCAACGATTTCAACTCTATGATCATTTGAAATTGAACTATTTGGAGAATCTTTAGAGATGATAAAAGTTGTCATTTCTTCTCTCATTGTTTTATCGTGAATTAAACGTTCTAAATTCTTTTTGTATGGAACAATGGATGGACTTGCCCAAAGTAAATAACATTGTAATGCTTGGAATTGAATTTTTGGTTCATCAATATCCAAACAACGATAAAACAATTGTTGCATTAATTTCTCTTGAAACATTTTGGTTGGACGTTTAAATTGTGAAAAGAATTCCAAATAATAGATCATCAATTGTTCAGCTTGACTCTTTGAATATGGTTTAACGGCAGAAGTTGATGATGTCGATCTAACTACAACAGTATTACCAAAATCAAATGCGTTACCATTTGATGAATTTTTAAAAACTTTTGTAAATCTATTAAAATCATTACAAATGAAATCTAAAAACATTGAAATTAAATCTTTGGATTGACTTTCAACCAATGAACCAATCATTGACATTGTTTTCCATAATGTTGAATTATAATTAATTGGATCGGTTGAACAGAGTAAAATATTCTTTGCGTTCTTTTCAATAAATTCTGAATTTTATAAATTTAATTTTTCTAAAATTTCATTGAATAAATAATTTAAATTTAATTTATCTTTAATCATTAACTTTTCAAATGATAAGATTTGGTTTTCAATTGCCTCATCATCATCATCACCTTCATCCTCAATATTTGTATCTTGATCAATGATTTCGTCGATAGTAGTAGCGGCGGTTTGTTCTTCATTTTCTTCTTCGTCTATAATCTCTTCAATTTCATCATCTTGTTCTTCTTTATCAATAACCATTTTATCTTTATTTAAATCTAATATTGATTGCTCTGATAATTGCAAAGTTTTATAAAGAATTGGATAAAATTTAACAACATCTTTTTTGCAAAATAATAAAATATTCTTTTGAATTGCAGTCCAAAGTGGAGTGAAACGAATATATAATGCACCCATCATATAATTGTAAATTAATTCGTTTAAATATGAAACTTTACCATTTGAATAAATGGAACCAATTCCGTCAATCTTTGATACTACACTTCTTGCTTCTCTTAAATGATATTGTGTGGTTTCAACTTCAATACAACTATCAAAAAACTTTTGAATTGATTCATTTTCTTCATCGACATCAGTGGTGGTTTGAGTTTCAATATTATTTTTAATACTACATAAATGTAAATATTTTAATGTTGTTGCAGTTTCCTTTCTAATTGAATTTGATTTACTTGTTAAATTGAATTTTAATAATTGTAAATGATTTTTAAAAATTTCCAAATTAATTGGTTCAAAAGTTGGTGTAGTTGGTTTGGTAGCAGTAGTAGATTTCTTTGTTGAAGCTGGTTGGGTTATTGGTTTTAATTCGACGACATGTTCATTTAATTTTTCAAAATAAATTGAGGTTAATTTTAAAACATTAATATTATTTGAATAATTTGAAACCAATTTAAATATTTTCGATGATAATTGTGCCAATTGATTAGTAGTTGAGGAATAATTTGATAATAAAATGGAGTAGGCCGAAAGTGTGTGTGATAATAAATAAATTAAAGTTTCAGATTCAGATTGATCTTTACAAATTGATAATTTTGATTCCAATAGAGTAATTGTTTTTTCAATGGCTGGTAATAAAGTATTTGGTGTTTTGGTATGTAAAATTAATAAAGTTGAAATGATTGCCCAAAGACTACCAAAATTAAAGTTTAAAGTTGTTTCTAAATTTTTAAAATTTTCATTAAAGTTTACCAAAAGAGATTCAACTTTTTTTGATAAATTTAAAATTTCAAAACTTGGTAAAAGACCAATTGAAATTGGTTCATCGTTTTCATTGATTGCAAAAACACGAATTAAAAACGTTAACATTTCATTGATATCCAATGTTGATGCATTTTTATCTAAATATTTAACCAATCTATTTGAAATGATTGATTCCACTACATTTGATTTATTGATACTTGTACAAAATTGAAAAATTAATAAATGTGAATTCTTTATACCTTGCAATGAAAATAAATTATCCAAATAACCCAACATCATCTCTTTATTGTTATTGCCACCACTACTTCCATCACGTCTCATTGCAATTGGAAATGCTTTTGCCAAGACAATTAATAAACTTGATGAATTGAATTCATTTTCAACGATTGTTTTCATTATTGTACTATTTGTAAAGAATTTTGATAAAATAAAAAATACATCATCCATATTCATAATTTTACCACCATACATCCAATCTTTAACTATATTGAAATATGCCTCAATTTGACTTGATAAATTTGTTAATTCTATAGTTGTCATTGTTGATGTAGTAGATACTTTTTTAACGGAATCTAAAATATTTGATGATTCACTCTTTAAAGTTAACCAAATTGGTAATAAATTATCACCTTCGTTTACACCATGATGTTTAATTAATTGGAATAATCTAACCATTACAAAAAATTTACGTTCACTAGAACATACTTTAATATTTGAAGAATTTAATTTACCAAGAACTAATGGTAAAATATGTTCGGTACGTGAATGAAATTTACCCTTTACACCTTTAACTGAATGAAATAATAAAATTGAAAATGAATCAACATATTCTTCACTATCACAATTTGTATTTAATTCACCAAATAAATAATCCAATGTTGAATCAAATTCCTCAAATGTAATTTTTCTAAGGAAAAATGCAATACTTTCTGCTGCAAATTTTCTAATATATTTTCTTTTTTGTAAAAATAATTCTGAATAGATTCTATTTTTTTTTAAAATTTCAAATGATAAAAATGGTTAATAACTATTTATATATATATATATAATTGTATATAATATAAGAAATTAAAATAAATTAAACTTACTCGTATAATTGAGAGAAATTTGGTAAAATTTGTTTTTCTAAAAATTTAAAAATATAACAAATTGATGTAAAAACTTCTTCAATTGTTTCAGATTGAAATGAATTTTTTAAAACTGTGATTAAAACTTTTAAAACTTTAAAAAATGAATCATAAAATTCTGATCTTAAATCACGTGATAATGATGATAAACAACTAATATAATGAATAAAAAAATAAGTTAATATATGTGTATGTTGTAAATAAATATAATAAATAAAAAGTATATATTTACCTTAATAATGGTTTTAAAGCAGTTGAATTTTTAATTGAAATATGTTGTAATAAAATATCAACAATTTTATCTTTATGAATTATAATTTCAGGAAGACTATCATGGTATTTACGAATGTGAATAAAAAAATTATTGTAATGTTGTGTAAGATTTAATTCTCTCCATGTTAAAATAGTTTGATGAAAATATGAATCATTATCATGTTCTAGTTCAATTAAAACATCACCAACTTTTTTATTAAAAATATTAATATCAACTTTTGAAATTTTCTCTGAAAAACTTTGATACTATTTTTATATATATTTTAAAATAAAAAAAACAAATAAATTAGTATTCACCATAAATAAATTATTATTATAACGAAAAAACTGTTTAAAGTTATTTTTATTATTATTATTATTATTATTATTATTATAAATTAATTAATTACTCTAAATGAATTTGTTTTTTTACTTCTTGAATCATCTCTATTTGTATCTACATCATAATATTCATCTTGAGTACGATTTGATTCTTCTAATAATAATTTTTTATTTTTATTACTTGAAATGATCATATTATTATTATTATCATTGTTATTAATTACTGATGATGATGACATATTATATATAAATAATAATAATAATAATCACAATAAATATTTATAGATATAGATATGTATGTAT
>JACAFZ010031896.1:0-10316 GCA_015252675.1 Dictyostelium gargantuum | reverse complement strand
ATACTTTAATATCAAAAAAAAAAAAAAAATTATAAATAATAATTTTTTTTTTATATATAAAATTAATTTATTTTAAAAAAAAAAAAAAAAAAAAAAAAAAAAAAAAAAAAAAAAAAAAAAAAAAAAAAAGATATTTATAAAGGGTATATATTAATAAAAAAAAAAAGATTAAAATAAATCCTAAATTTTCATTTTATTAATTATATAATTTCCCCGTTAATTAAATCCTAAATTTTCATTTTATTAATTTAATATTTTAAATTGTGTGGCATATTATTAAAAAATTTAATCCAAAAAAAAATTCAAAAAAAATTCAAAATAAATCCAAAAATACCCTATTAAATTATTTTTAAATTTTTCAAATAATTCAAAAAACACACATACACACACTACAATATGGTAATTATATTTACAGATATATATATATCTATAAGAACCAAAATAAAATATTAATAAATATCATTTTTTTTATAAATATTATATTTTTGATTAGTCATTTGAATTTATAGAAGAAGAATTTAAGAAATTAAATACAAATTGTCAATCTATAAATGAATCATTAAAACAATATATAAATAATTTAAAAGATCTATATTTAAATGAAAATAGTTTAATTAATAAATTTAAAACTTCATATTTTAATAATCATCCATTATCAGAATACTCTTTTAATATCAATCAACATTATAATGATATATTTAAACATTGGTTATCATTACAAAATCATCACATTGAATCAATTAATAAATATTGTAATAAACTAATAGAATTAAGTTCAATAATAACATTAATTAATAGTATAAATAATAATAATAATAATAATAATAATAATAATTTAAAAAATCAATATACAACACAATTAAAAGATCAAGTTTCATTAAATTTAAAACAACTTTATAATGAAAAGTTTGAAAATTTTGACCAACCAAATATAAAAATTCAATTATCACTACCTGAATTATTTAAAAGTTTAGCAACACTTCATCAAAATAGTTTAGTAATATTTGAAAAAGAAATTAAAGATGTTAATATTAAACCAATTACTACCAATAACACTTTTACACCAACACAAAATAACAATACAACAACAACAACAACAACAACAACAACACCAACAACAGCAGCAGCAGCAACAACAATAAATACATCATTAAAACCAAAACAATCTATATTTTCAAGAGCTATAAATAATATTACTGAATCTTTTTCATATTTAAATCCACCTACCCTATCACAATTACATGGTGATCATACAATCCATCAAAAATGTATGTAATAGTATAATATTATGTTGTTTATTAATTGTTTATTAGAAATATTAACACTAAACCACATACACATCCAATTAAACACATGTGTATTGTTTGTAAATAAATAAATAGTATGGGATAAAAAGGAATGGAAATTAAATAAAACTTACAATTATTCAGTTAGTACAGTTTATACAAAGAGTGTAAAGTTTAATAATGGTTGTACAATTAGAAATTTAAAGTTTTGGATGCCAATACCACCTAGTTGCCAAACCCAATCAATTAGATTTTCTTCTTTTACATTACATGATATGGTAACCGATGAAATTATATTACATCCAACAATTGAAAAATCAGCATTTCAACATATGTATTTAATAAATTATAATGCACCTCATCCACTTCCATTCAGTACAACTTTTAAATTAAAATATAGAGTAGATGCAGATTTATATAAAATAGAAATGGTACCAAAAGATTCTTTTAATACAAATTCAGTTTTCGTCGTTGAAAAGTTGTCAAATGAAGAAACTCAAATTTATTTAAGACCAACAACTAAAATTAATTTTCATAATCCGAAATTCAAAGATTTTGTAGATAAATACCAGCTATATCAAAAGGATTTTCAAGATGGTTCAGTGGAATCTGTATTATCGTTTGCATATAGGGTATCACTATTTATTAAAATGAATATTAAATATCAACACCCAATACCAGGAAATCATGAAGCACTAAATACATTTGAAAATCGTGCAGGTGATTGTGGAAGTTTTTCAATATTGTTTGCAGCAATCATGAGATATAATAATATACCTGCAAGATTATTATTTGGAAGACATGCCATAAATGATACTTTTCCAATTACACAAGGTCAATATCATTGTAAAGCAGAATTGTATTGTATTGTTTTTACTATTTATTTTAACTTTTACTACTACTACTACCATGCATTTACTAATAAATATATATATATATATATATAATGCTCTCCATTACCACCACATTTATATTATCTATGATAGTTATGAATCAAATATTGGTTGGGTACCATTTGATGGAACTGCACAACATTCCCCTTCAACTGATATTTATCATACCAAAAACTTTTCAAACGATCCTGGTAGTTTTGTTTCTTATCATCTTGATTTTATAGCAGGTGTACCTGAATTAAATACTTCTGATTATTTAGATGGATTCTATCAACTCGTTGGTTGGCGTTATTTTAATTGTAAAGGAAATATTACTCCAAAAATTGAATCTGATGTTCATACTTATGAAGTATATAGAATAATTAAATAAATTAATAAATACACTGTATTGATAATTTAATGTACAATTTCATTATAAATTTAATTTAAATTTATTTAATTATTGCTTACTCCTCACCATAATAAATAAATAAATCTCTAACTAATAATTTTTTAATTATAAAAGAAATTTCTAAATTTGGAATAAATGTTTTTAAAAACATAATCATTGTTGTAGCTATTTGATGATTTGGTTTGTATTTTAAAAAGCTTTCAATTGATAATTTGATTGTATCACTGAAATTTAAAACTTTTAATTTTTCTAAAATATATTTTGCAATTGGTATATCATTAAATATAAATGAATAAAATAATAATCTTTCAAGTTGTTGATAATCAAATTCTAAATTTCCATTTTCATCGATTAAATATTGTAAATTTTTTAAAAAACCAAGTTGAATTGATTTTTTTAATATTCCATTTATTACTTTATTTCTATCATTATCTCCCTTGAAATTTGGTAATAAATAATGATTTATAAATATTTCTAGCAATTCATTTGGTGGTACACACCTCTTTCCAATTTCTTTATATAATAATTTCAAATTAATATTTATGATATGTGGTTGTTCATTTATTATTATAATTTCAAACATTTCTTGAAATCTATGGTATTTACATAATTCATGTGGAGGCCTCCACAGTAGTGGTATTGGTTTTTCATTTAATTTTTGGACAACAAGAATGGGTAAAGGCGACATATAATTCAATTGTAAAGGAAGAAGAGGAGTTATTTGTTGTAATAATAGCGGAGGTGGAGGCAAAGGGAATAATTCTAAATTTATACTTTTTAATAATATTTTAACATGGTCAAAGTGATTTGTATTCAATAATTTTGAATCAAGTAATTTATAGTATGTTGATAATAATAAATTATTTTTTAACTGAATAAACTTTTCTAGTATTAAATTTGCTAGATCAAATGTAAAATATTGATCATTTTCATCATTGGTATACAATGTAATAAATTTAATAATAGTATTTTCAATATCATCATTATTTTTAATTGTATGTTCAAACAACATTTCTTTTTTTATAATAACAATATTAATTGATTTTTTAATCTTTGATAATTCCTTTAAAGTTGAAAACAATTCAAAATTTGAATATGCCAATGATAATTGAATCATTTCAGCCAATGATTTAAAAGCTATTACTCTCTCTAAATAAAACAAATATTTTGATTTATCCTTTTTAAAATATTTTGAAATAAAATGATCTATCAAGTCAATGCCTTCATCTAATATACCATATGGTTTGAATAATTCTATATACCATATTAATAAACATTCGATTCTAGTATCAAAATTTTTAAAAGCACAATATAAATCTTGATCCAATTCATTTGATTCCAATAAAGATAACCAACAATCTTGAATCTCTTTTGATATTAAACGAAAATCAGGTGGTGTTGGTCCACTTTTAAATTGATTATTTAAATCGGTTTCATAATCATTGGTGTAAATATATCTTTTTAAAATTGTAATGAATGCATTTAAAATATAGATCAATTCCAGTACTGTATTTTTAATTGGGTATGGTAAATTATAAATTAAATCTGATGGGCCATTAAATTCAATTAAATCCAAACCATAAATATATTCCAATAATTGTAAATCATCTTGAAGATGGTAATAACAAGATATACCAATTTTATTACATTTAGTTAAATCAATTTTCATTTCTTGAATTATAAATCTTAAAAATATTGAACATATTTTCGTACCATACACCTCATCAACAAAGAATACATTTTCCAATAATTTCAATTCACTGTAGGGTGAACCAATACTATATAAATATTTCATGATTCCAAATTCACCAACTTCAATCGCTAAATCGAAACCTTTTTCTGAAATTTTATACCCATTTGAAATGAATTCTTGTAATGCTATTAAATTACCAAAAGAACAAATCAATTCTAATAAATTTGGTATATATATTAATTGAACCTTATAATTCTTTGCTAAATTTGAATAAAACATTCTATCATTTTCAGTTTTATATTCTATTGATAATATTTGAATAATATTTGAAATTTCATTTAATTCAAATTTTAATAAATCACCCCTGTTTACTTTATATTTTAATAATTCTATAAAACTATCATTTCTATATCTTGATTTATTATTACCATCATTTTTATTATGTTTTGTTGATAATAAAAATGATACTGAATTTAACTCGTCATATCTTTTTGATATAGACTTATTAACTCTTACAAAACTCCATATTTTAAACATAATAAATTTATTATAAAAAAAAACCAAAATTTTTTAAAAAAATATTTTTTTTTGTAAAAAAAAAAAAAAAAAAAAATAAAAATATAAAAAAAAATTAAAAAAACTTTTTTAATTAAAAATTAAAAAAAATTAAAAAAAAACTTTTTTAGTTTAAAAATATAAATAAAATTACTTCATCAAAGGTATTTATATATGCAACCCTGTGTAAAAATATATTCAGAGTTAATATTCAGAAAACCAAAAAAAAAAAACGAAATTTTAAAATATCCCATAAAATAATAAAAATAATTTTCAAAATTTTTTTTTTGGTGTTATTAATTTTTTTTTTTTCTTTCAAATTCTGGAATAAAGATCCACACAACTTAAAAAGAATATTCATCCTAACACTGGAACAATAAAAAAATTTATTTTAATTTTGTAGAAATATAAAAAATGTTTTTTTTTTTAAATTTCATTCAATAAATAAATAATTAAATAAATAATTAAATAAATAATTCAATAAATAAAAAAAGATATATATAAAATAAATAAATAAAATGTCAGCAATCATCAAAGAAAATTTAGAAGCAATCATTAATGGTATTAAACAAGGTAAAATTTTAGAAGTTTTTGAAAAATATTACCATGATTCAATTGTTATGTATGAAAATGGTGATAGTACCAATCGTGTTGGTAAAGAAGCAAATCGTAAAGCTGAACAAGGTTTTGTTTCAAATGCAACTATTCATGAAGCTAAACTATTAAGAGTTATTGCAGATGGTAATAATACTGCTTATGAAATGTTTATGAGTTTCACATATGGTGGTCATAAAGTTAAAAAAACTCAATGGGCATTTCAAGAATGGAAAGATGGTTTAGTTATCAAAGAAGAATTCGTTGAAAATAAAGGACCTACACCAGCTGCTGCTTCACCATCAAAAGTAGATATCAGAGCAAATTTAAATGCAATCATTAAAGGTATTCAAGATAATAAAATATTGGAAGTATTTGATAAATATTATCATAAAGATATTATAATGTTTGAAAAGGGTGATTCAAGTAATCGTGTTGGATTTGAAGCAAATCGTAAAGCTGAAGAATCATTTGTTACAAATGCAGTCATTCATGAAGCAAAACTTTTAAAAACTTTGGTTGATGGTGATAGCTCATCTTATGAAATGTATATGGATTTCACATATGGTGGCCATAATATTAAAAAAACACAATGGGCTGTTCAACAATGGAAAGATAACAAAGTAATTAAAGAAGAATTCTTTTAAACCACCACCTTTTACACATTTTGTATAATAAAATTAGCACCTCATAACAAATACGACAACAACAACTTTTTAAATAAATTATTTTTTCATTTATTTTTCTTTACTGAAACCGACTGAATTATGTCCATCGAACCACATTCATGTTGTTATTATGAGAGGTTCTTATCACCATATAGTTGTTAATTTTTTTTATATTGAGATCAATTAAGGGTACTGTTTAATTAATTTTTAAACCCAAAATCCTATATTTTTTTAAATATGATAATAATGATACTAATATGAAAATTTAAATAGGTTATAATACACACATGGTTGTTCATCTAATGATTTTTTATCACCTGTTAGCAGAGCTCTCCTAAACTATTATTTTTTATCTATTTATTTTTTTTTTTTTTTTTTTATGGTCTTTTCATTATTAATTAATGTATCGATTGTAATTCCACCTCTTATAAATAATTGAATTTGTGAGGAATTAATATTAAATTCTAGGGATTCATCACTTTGAAATGTTGATTTTATTATTTCTATAATTGTTTCAACTTCTTTTAATTCTTTGATAATTTATTCATTTATAGTTGGTATTTGGTTATTATATTTATCAGTATTGCTTGTTTCAGAACCACCAACAAATATCCCACTATTATATAATATAAATTAATTTTTAAATTGATTTAATCTATTTTCTTTTTCATATAATGACCCAAATACTATATTTATCAGTATTGCCTGTTTCAGAACCACCAACAAATATCCCACTATTATAATATAAATTCATTTTTAAATTGATTTAATCTATTTTCTTTTTCATATTTAAAATATTCTTCAATGATATATATAAAATTTTTATTGGTTGAATCTACAGTCAAACTACCACCATACAACTTTGTATAATGATTTATATTTGAGCATAATGAATGTGTATTTGTATATATTATAAATTAATAGGAGATAAATGTTGTTGTAAAATAAGGGATTGATATTTTTTTTGAAACTCTTTGGCTTTCGTTTAGAAAACAAAAATGTTGTGGTGGATAATACAACTTTTTTTTAATAATTTAGGATAACAATTGATTTTAATTTATAACCAAAAATAATAAAAATTTAAAGGAAAATAATAATATGATTCTTGGGAAATTGTTTTTTTTTTAAAATAATAAATCCACCAAGAGTTTTTTTTTTTATAAAAAAAAAATACAAACTAAAAAAACCCATTTTTTATCTAGATCGATTAAAAAAAAGACACATTTCTCTAAATATGGTGGGGCGTGTGATTATAGGGTATAATAAATTGTTGGTTTATTTAAATCAAATTATTTTAATTTAAGTTTGAATTCTAATTTAATTTTTTTTTTTTTTAAATCAAAAAAAAAGATTAAATTTTAAACTCTACAATCTAAAATATCTTTAATGACCTATGTTATTATAATTCTCAATTAAACACATACCTATACTAATGACCATCATTACGTTAGTGTGTCTCTATCCTCTTCAAAACCTAATTTTAAAACTATAAAAATAGTTCCCATAAAATTTCAAAAAAAAAAAAAAAAATAAAGAAAAGCTATCTTTTTTCAGAAAATATATAACTTATTGATTTAATTATCACTATTAATTTTGAAATTGAATATTTTTATAATAATAATTTTAAAACAACACAATACATTTATTTAAATTATTAGAAACTTTGTTTAAAAAATATTGAATAAATATCTTAATTTCAAAGAATTTTTTTCTTTTTTTTTTATAATTTTTATTACACAAAAAGATTTTTTTTTAAAATTTTTTTTTTTTTTTTATTACACATATATACACATATCAAAAAATGAACGTAAATAGTTTAGGTTGTGGTGCTGCAGGTATTTTACCATTCACCGTTCATAATTCAAAAATATATTTTTTGTTGGGTATGGTGTAATACTACATATGTAGATTAGAAACTATATCATATATGATGTTAACGATAATAGTTTAAAAAATAAAAAATAAAAAATAAAAAAAAAATAAAGGATATGAAAGAAGAGGTTTCAGTGATTTTGGTGGTTTTAAAGATAGTGTACATGAACCAAATGTATTGGCAGCATCAAGAGAATTTTCAGAAGAAACTTTAGGATTATTTTGTAAGACCAAAGAGTATAGAGGTACCATTAATGGTGTTATTGAATCAATTCATATATTTCAAAAAATATTACAAGATAATAATTTATATTCAAGT
Source organism: Dictyostelium gargantuum (assembly GCA_015252675.1). NCBI lineage: Eukaryota > Evosea > Eumycetozoa > Dictyosteliales > Dictyosteliaceae > Dictyostelium > Dictyostelium gargantuum. The sequence goes on along the minus strand of JACAFZ010031896.1, from coordinate 2,045 downwards.
AAAATAGTTGATAAAATATTTAGTAGAGATAATAAGTATGAAATGTTTATATGTCCAGTTGATAGATTTTTAAGTAGTGATGAATTTTCATATGCATATGAATGTAATAGAAATTATTCAAAAGATCTAAGAATAGATTGTGCTGAGAAAAGAGGAATATGGTGGTTTAGTATTGATACAGTTTTAAAAGCAATCGAATTGGATACATTTGAAATTAAATCAAGAGGTAGAATTTATAATCTCTATGGTTCATTTTTTAATACTTTAAAAAGTTTCAATTGTATACAATTTATTAAAACATTGAAACTATTATATTCAGAGGATACTAAATTATTAGAAGAAATGATAGCAAATATTTATTCATCACCAGATTTATTAAGTGGTTCTGATTTAAAATATATAGATTTATCTGCTGCTGGCGCTACTACTAGTATTGATCAACTTTCAAACACACCTGTACATTCAAATATTCAAAAACTACAACAATCTTTATTTAATAATTTTAATAAATAATATTGATTACTGTTTAAATATATATATATATATATATATATTTATAGATGTATAGTGTATATTTGATACAACACACCCACACTGCGGCTACCATTTATTACAAACTTTTTCAGCAAAACCTAATTTATCTTTAAAATGAATTATTGTTCCATCATCTAAAACTGCACTTCCACTAAATTTACCAAATACTTGATTTGTATTACTTTGAATTATTAATAAATTTGTTGTTTCACTACGATTTAAAATTGGTTTAAAGCCCATTTCTAATCTATTATTATTTGAAATGAATTTCCATTCACCCATAAAATCAAGTTCATTTTTACCATTTATAGATTTTGATGGAATTACGAACTCAACCTCATCCAATTTATGACTAGTACCATCTAAATATAACATGTTTTCTGTTGCTGCTGTAGTATCACCAAATCCATACCCAATGTTAAAACCAAATAATCTACCATCATCAAGTTTACAAGATAAACTACCCCAAAACCAAGTAATCAATTCAAATGGCCATACACCTCTACCCCAATCTTTTAATTTTTAATATATATATATATTTAATAAAATATTATAAATTTATTAATAAATCTAATTTTTACAATTATTAAAAAAAATAAAAAAGATTCTTACCTAATACACCAAAAGAGTTTATTGGATCAAATGTTAAAATTTTATCATTTAATTTGATTGTACCTTGTGCAATCATATTATTAATTTTGCAATTATAATAAAATGCATTTGGATAGCCTTTAAATGGTGTTGCAATAACCATTGATGAATGATTTGATGAAGGTATTTTTAAATTTAAATCAACTTTTAAACTATTACCTTTACCATCAAAATTTGGTGAATCACATGTTAATTGTCTATCAATTATACCATCCTCATTATTTTCTTTACAAATAACTTGAAATTTTAAATTAATTTTTGAAGAATTATATTCCAATATCTGATTTGAATTTATTTGATTTGGAAATTTAAATTTACCAAATGGAAAAAATGTTAAATCTGATTTGGTTTTATAATTTGGTGATATGGTGGTACCATCAGAAGATGTATCAAAATTAAATAATGTTACACTTGCATTACCAATATAACCTATATCACCAAATGTTAATGCTAAACCAATTGATCCATTACTTATAAAATAATAATCCCACTCTTTAATTTAGCAAAGATATAATGTTAATATAAAGTGTCAAGATTGATTTTAAAAAAAATAATAGTCAATGCTAATTACATGATTATCAATAATAAGTGTATTTACCTTTTATTCTATAAGATGGTGCTTTAATTTCATTTCTATTATATTCTTTAACTAATAAATTTGAATGACCTTTTTCATTTAATTCACCTTTTTCATTTAATAATTTACCTTGGGTCAATTCAATTTGAATTCTTTTTTCATTATTATCATCCATTTTTTTTTTTTTTTTTTTTTTTTTTTTTTTGTTTTATAAGTTTTTATTTTTTTTTTTTTAATTTTGTTTTTTTTTTGTTTTTTTTTTTTTTTGGTTTTTTGTTATAAA
>JACAFZ010031885.1:0-10323 GCA_015252675.1 Dictyostelium gargantuum | reverse complement strand
CCCACCACCCAAACCCCCCCCCCCCCCCCCCTTTTTTTTTTTAATTAAACAAAAAAAATAAAATTAAAATTAACCTAAAAAAAAAAAAAAAAAAAAAAAAAAAAAAGAAAAAAGAAAAACGGGGTATGATTAATTTGATCTTATGTTTGGAATAGTGGGAGATTACAAAAATTTTAAATATTTTTTTTAAAAAAAAGGGTGAATAATGTGTAATATATCGTTAATAACAAATCAACACAATAAAAACTAAAAATTCATCATGACACCTATTACATACATTTATTTTTAGATTATATATATTTTCTTTTAATAAAACAAAATTAGAACTAGATTTTATAAAAATTATAATAATTAAAATATCTTTTTTTTTTTTTTTTTTTAAATAAATTGATGCAAAAATAAATAAAAAAATAAATAAATAAATAAATAAACCTGATTATTTTATGTAATTGAATATTTCCAAATTAAATTAAATTCAACCCAAATTTATACATTCAACTTCTTAAAAAAGAAAAGAAAAAAAAAATAAAAAAAATAAAAAAATAAAAAAATATATTTATAAATATTATTATATATTTATATGCAAATGTTGGAATCATCAATTTAAATTTAACAATTGTGAAACTCCCCACATACACCTCTCTATTGATAACATTATTATTGTTATTTTTATTATTGTGTTTCAACCCCACTAAAACACAAAGAAACACACACACACATACATACATACTCTCACACTCACACTCGGACACAAATAAACATAATTTAACACACATGTGTTATCATAATTATTCTCTCATTGAAAATTGTTGTGGAAGTGGTGTTTAAAATTATTTTTTTTTTTTATTTTTTTTAAATTCTTTTATTTTAGAGGAGAGTATAGAGTATTTTTTTTATTTTTTTTTTGAATTATAAACACAACATATAACAAAATTCTCAATTTTTTAAAACACCAATTAATTCCATTCTTTGAATTATTATTAGTGTGTATGTGTAAGAAAGTGTTTGTGAGTGTTAGTGGGTGTGGCGAATTTATTTGTTTTTTAGATATACCAAAGTAGATCAATAGATTTTTTAAAAAAAATTAAATTTTGAACAGCAAAACAATAATAAATACATCTAAAAAAAATTAAATAAAAAAAATAAAAAAAATAAAAAAAAAATAAAATAAATAAAAAAAAAAATAAAAAAAGGGTATGCACAAACTGCTATTATCTATCATTTCTTTAAAAATAATTATTATTTAATTTTTTATTTAATTTTTATTTATTTTTTATTTTTTTATTGTTATTTGTTAATTGTTATTGTTGCTTTCTTTATTGTTATTTAAATCATTATTATTATTATTATTGTGAGTTGTTGGTTGTGTTTCTACTATTACTGGATTTTGATGATTAAAAATTGATGCAAATGTATTTGGTGATGATAATGGAGATTCACTACTTAAAGTGTTGGAATTTGTACTGGTAGGGTTAAGAGTGGTGGAATTGGTAGGATTACTAAAAATACTATGGTTGTTGTTATTTAAGGGTTGTGGATTACTGAAAATAGAAAAAGATGATTGTTGTTGACCAAATATACTTGTCTTTTGTGGTGAGTTGAATATTGAGGTTGGTTTAACACTAAAAACTGAACTACCGCTATTATAATTATTATTATTGTTTGTATTAGTGGTTGAATCTGTAGTTGTACCAAAAAAGAATTGAGGTTTTGGTTTATTTGAATCCTCAACATGTTCCTCCTCTTCTTCTTGTTCGTAATCATCTTGATCATCTTGAGAGTCTACATCCTCACCCTCATCCTCATCATATTTATCATTTTCTTGATCTTCATCATCAAACTCGTCGATATCGTCAAATGTTGAACTCTTTTCACTTTTATCTTCAGATAATTCTGAAATTTGCTCATCAGTTCCACTCTTGACAAGTTTGCTGTTGTCAATAAATGTTTCTTTTTGTTGTCCCTCATCTTTGGTTTGTGGTTGGACTTTCTTCGTTTCCTCTTGATTATCTGTGGTTGTACTTGATCTTTTTGTTTGTTCTGCGGCGGCTTCTTCTTGTTCTTGTTTTATTTTATCTGCAGCGGCAGCTTCTTTTTCCAATTTTTCTTTTTCAGCTTGTTCATCTGCCTCTTTTTCCAATCTTTCTTTTTCAGCTTGTTCAACAGCTTCTTTTTCCAATCTTTCTTTTTCAGCTTGTTCAACTGCCTCTTTTTCCAATCTTTCTTTTTCTGCTTGTTCGGCTGCTTCTTTTTCCAATTTTTCTTTTTCTGCTTGTTCAACTGCTTCTTTTTCCAATCTTTCTTTTTCAGCTTGTTCAACTGCTTCTTTTTCCAATCTTTCTTTTTCAGCTTGTTCAGCTGCTTCTTTTTCCAATTTTTCTTTTTCAGCTTGTTCAGCTGCTTCTTTTTCCAATTTTTCTTTTTCAGCTTGTTCAATAGCCTCTTTTTCTAATCTTTCTTTTTCGGCTTGTTCAACTGCTTCGGTTTCTAATCTTTCTTTTTCAGCTTGTTCAACAGCCTCTTTTTCCAATCTTTCTTTTTCTGCTTGTTCAACAGCTTCTTTTTCCAATCTTTCTTTCTCTGCTTGTTCTGTAGCTTCTTGTTTTAATCTTTCTTTTTCGGCTTGTTCAACTGCTTCTTGTTCCAATCTTTCTTTTTCAGCTTGTTCATCTGCCTCTTTTTCTAATCTTTCTTTTTCGGCTTGTTGAGCGGCAGCTACTTGTTCTAATCTTTCTTTTTCAGCTTGTTCAACAGCTTCTTTTTCCAATCTTTCTTTTTCAGTTTGTTCAGCATCTTCATTTTCCAATCTTTCTTTTTTGGCTTGTTCAGCGGCTTCTTTTTCAGTTTGTTTGGAAGTTTCTTCTTTCTCAGTTGTAGATGGTTGTATTTTTAAAAGATCACCAAAACCTTTAATAACAGAAGATGACCCAAATATTGGTGCATTTTCAAGGGAAATGGTTGATGCAGTTGAACCACCAAATATTGATGGAGTTGATGATGGAATTGGTGATGAATTAGTGGTAGAGGTTGGTGATGTTTGTGATAATGGATTACTTTGGGTTTGTCCAAATAAAGGTGTAGAGGTTGCACCAAATAAATTATTAGATCCACCAAATGGTGAGGTGGTGGTTGTTGAAACTGGTCCAAAAGCTGATGTACTATTTGTATTACCTGATCCAAACGATCCAAAGATTGATGATGTGGTAGCGGTGGCAGAAGTAGATGTACTATTGTCTGGTGGTGAGAATGAAGACGGAGCAAATAATGGTTTTTGAAGAGTAAATAATGGAGTGGAAAGTGCTACTGGTTGTTGATTAATACTGTTAACCTCATCATCATCAGAACCATCTTTATCTTTTTCATTATCACTACTTAGGTTTGGATCAAAAGAAGGCAAACCTTTAAGTGACATACATCTAGTTGGGTTTATTGATAACATTGATAAACTATTATCTTCAACTCCAACTGTATTTAATTGCTCTACCTCTACTTTTTCTTCAACCTTTTCAACTGTTTCTTCTTTCTTTTCATCTTTGATTCCTGGTTTGTTTTCAGTTGTAGATAGTGGTTGTGGCGATGTTTTTAAAAGATCACCAAAACTTTTATTAACAGAAGATGATCCAAATATTGGTGCATTTTCAAGGGAAATAGTTGATGCAGTTGAACCACCAAATATTGATGGAGTTGATGATGAATTAGTGGTAGAGGTTGGTGATGTTTGTGATAATGGATTACTTTGGGTTTGTCCAAATAAAGGTGTAGAGGTTGCACCAAATAAATTATTAGATCCACCAAATGGTGAGGTGGTGGTTGTTGAAACTGGTCCAAAAGCTAATGTACTATTTTTGTCACCCGATCCAAATGATCCAAAGATTGATGATGTGGTAGCGGTGGTAGAAGTAGATGTATTATTGCTTGGTGGTGAGAATGAAGATGGAGCAAATAATGGTTTTTGAATTGTAAATGATGGAGTGGAAAGTGCCACTGGTTGTTGATTTACACTGCTATTATCATCAAGGTTTTCGTGGTCTTCATTATCATCAGAATCGGAAATGTTCTGCGACATTTTTTCAAGGGAAAAGGTTTCAGTTGAATCCGTTGGTTTACCACCAAATAATGCTGATGGATTGGTTGATATTGAATTACCACCGAAAAGCGATGGTGGGGGTGCATTGAATGAACTACCACCACCTCCAAATAAGGATGTTAAGTTGGTTGATGGTGTTGTAGTAATAGATGATGTAGATTTAGAAGCTGGTGATTCAAATTTAACATTATTTGGTACAGGTACCATACAAATTGAACAACTTTTTAATTTTTCTGGATTTTCAGTTTCACAGCACAAACATTTCCAAACCAATGTACCAGATGATGATGGTATGGTGGTTGTTGTTGTTGGTTCTGATTCTTCCGGTTTCTTTTCTTCTAACTTACCACCAAACAATGTTGATGGATTGGTTGATGTTGAATTATTACTACCGAAAAGTGATGGTGGGGGTGCATTGAATGAACTTCCACCACCTCCGAATAAGGATGCTAAGTTGGTTGATGGTGTTGCAGGAGTAGTAGATGATGAAGATTCAGAAGCTGGTGATTCAAATTTAATATTGTTTGGTACAGGTACCATACAAATTGAACAACTTTTTAATTTTTCTGAATTTTCAGTTTCGCAGCACAAACATTTCCAAACCAATGTACCAGATGATGTGGTGGTGGTAGTTGTTGTTGGCTCTGATTTATTTTCTTCTGGTTTCTTTTCTTCAACTTTACAACCAAACAATGTTGATGGATTGGTTGAGTTATTTCCAAAGAGTGATATTGAACTATTTCCACCAAAAAGTGATGGTGGGGGGGCGTTGAATGAACCACCACCTCCGAATAAGGATGCTGAGTTAGCTGATGGTGTTGCAGGAGTAGTAGATGATGAAGATTCAGAACCTGGTGATTCAAATTTAATATTGTTTGGTACAGGTACCATACAAATTGAACAACTTTTTAATTTTTCTGGATTTTCAGTTTCACAGCACAAACATTTCCAGATTAATGTACCAGATGATGATGGTGTGGTTGTGGTTGTTATTGTTGTTGGTTCTGATTTATTTTCTTCTGGTTTCTTATCTTGAACAACTGTTTCAGGTTTAGATGGTAGACCGAAAATGCTAGAAGTATTTGGTGTTGCTTGACCGAAAATGTTAGAAGTATTTGATGTTGTTTGACCAAAAATGCTCGAAGTATTTGATGTAGCTTGACCAAAAATGCTAGAAGTATTTGGTGCTACTTGGCCAAAAATGCTGTTTGTTGATTTTGAAGCCGGTGTAGAACCAAATACACCACCTGTTTGGCCAAAAACTGTTGAAGAATTTGATGATGTTGCTTGGCCAAATACACCAGTTGATGATGTTGTTGTTGGAGTTTGACCAAATATGCCACCAGTGGAGGATGTTTTACTAAATACACTATTGGTTGGAGAGGTTGTTAAAGGTATTGAGGTTGGTGCCCCAAACATAAAAGTTGGTTTTGGTTTGTTTGAGTCTTCTTTTATTTCTTCTTTGTAATCCTCATCTTCATATCCATCCTCTTCATAATCCTCTTCGTAATCTTCTTCATCTTCAAAAAGATCCTCCTCTTCATCTTCATCTTCAATTTCATTTTCATTTTCATTTTCATTTTCATTTTCATTTTCATTTTGATCATTACTTTCCTCCTCATTGCTGAAGTCATTATCTTCATCATCATCATCACCATGATTATTACTTTTTGGTAATTCATGTAGATATTTTTGTGTATTGATTTTGTCTTTAAGAGCTTGCAACCTAGTGGTGCTATCAGAATTACCTTTGTGAGTATTTGAAATTGGTAGTTTCTTTCTTTGAAGAGATCCTGATTTGTGATAGTAATCATCTGATTCGCTTACAGATTCATCAGTTGACTCATCTGGTTCGCTTGAATCTTCGTCACTTGATTCTTGATTTTTGTTTTTGTTATTGTTTCCTTTGGATAAAAGAGAACTATTTAAAAGAGATGATCCAGTTGGTGCACCGAATAATGATGATCCAGTTGGTGCACCGAATAATGATGTTCCATTCGACTTTGATGACTTTTCTGCAGAAGTGATGGTGGATGGTACTCCAAATAATGATGATAATGGCTGTTTATCTGCGATGATAGTGGTTGGAGAAGCTTTGGTATCAACAATGCTTGTTGGTGGTTTGTTGGTAGCTTCTTTGTTACCAAATAATGGAGCGGTACTTGTAGATGTAGATGGTACTCCAAATAATGATGATAATGGTTGTTTATCAATTGATGATCCAAAAAAACCAGTTCCGCTTGCTCCAAATAACCCACTGGTTGGTGTTGATGTAGCTGAAGTTTTGGTTTCAACAACTGATGGTGGTAAAACAGTTGTCTTTTCATCATCTTTTTTACCAAATAATGAAGCAAGATTAGATGTTGGTGGGGTAGAACCAAACAATGGACCAGATGGAACACCAAAAATAGATCCACTCGATGATGGAGTTGATGAAGTTGTCAAACCAAACATAGAAGGTGCATTTGCATTTGCAAAAATAGAACTCATTGAAGATGATGGTTGTGAATCAGTGCTGGTAGTAGTGGTGGTAATTGGTTTGTTTGGTGATTTTGTTGGTAATGGAGGAGGAGGTGGAGGCGATGTATTTGATAAGTTGTTGTTGTTTATTGTTTCTTGTTTTGGTGTTTCTGATTTAACTGAGCCCCCAAATAAAGGTCCGGATGGTGGTAGTAGCGCAAAAGCACTTGAAGATGTTAAATTGTTGTTCCCAAATGGTTGTGGTGGTGATTTGGCCTCTGTAGTATTTGTTGCAGTTGTTACTGTTGTTGATGGTACTCCAAATAATGGAGTTGTTGAGGATCCAAACAATGGTGTGGTAGTTTTAGGACCAAATATTGAAGAAGTGGATGGTGTTGATGTTGGTGGTGGTGTCGTTGCTGTTGGTTGTGTAGTAGATGAAACAAACATTGAAGTTGTTGGTGGCATATTTAAATTTGCTGTGGTACCAAATAAAGTATTATTTGTTTGAACTGGAGAAGTAGCAGTGAATGGAATGACTACTGTTGGTTTAGAAGAAACATTTGGTGGAGAATGATCTAAATCTAACAATGGTTTATTAAAGTCAGCTGGACAAACCAATGATTTTCTTTTTTCAGCCAATGATTTTAATAACTCTGCTCTTTCCTTTCTTCTTTGTAAGAAACTATCTTTAAATGAAGATAAATCCTCCTCTTCCTGTTCAATTTCAAATTTTGGTAATGTTGGTTCACCACTGTTATTTCTATTATTTCTTTGTTCCAATTGTAATTGTTGTTGATGTTGTTGTTGTTGTTGTTGTCTAATTGGAGTGGATGGTTTTAATGGAGATCCACTACCAAACATAGATACTTTAAGAGGTGTAGTGGCACTAGTTGGTAAGGTATAACCAAAGTTGGTATTGTTATTTCTTGAAAAACTGTTGTTGCCATTGTTATTATTATTATTATTATTATTATTATTATTATTATTATTATTATTATTATTATTATTATTATTATTATTATTATTATTATTATTATTATTAGAAAAACGTTGTGGTGTACTAGCATTATTTGAACCATAAATTGAAGAAGATGGAACCAACATATTTGATTTAATTATTGTTGGTGTATTTAATTGTTGTTGTTGTTGTTGGTGGTAGTGGTGGTAGTGGTTGTGTCCTAATTGTTGAGTATTATTGGTAACAACTCTATTTGAAGTGGACGAAGGAGAAGAAGGTACATCATAAAAATTATATTGATCTTTTAATGCAGTAATGATTTCCAAGGAAGCATCTATGTCATTTAAATATTCGCCATGATCCATTTGATAATAGTCCAAGTCGGTTGCATTAAAATCTTGACACTTATTCCAAATATTATTCATTAAAGTGATTAAAGATTGAATTACAGATTTGGTGTAAGATGGATTTGATTGATTGGTATAAATGATATCTCTACATAAATAAATGGTCTCAATGTATGCCAATGGTGTATTAACCTTTAATAAATAAGTTAATGCTACTTTTAAATTTGATTTATCTTTATAAATTTCTGATAATGCAGAGTTACAAATATCTTCAATATTTTTTAAAAACTTTTTATCTGTATGTAATGTTGTGAATAATGATGAATCTGATGGTTGTTGTTGATTTAATTGATTAATATGACGTAAAGTGATTGCATAATAATTTGCTTGAAGTCTTGATATTTCAATATCAGTATGTGATAAATTTATTGAATCTTGATAATGTTCAACAATCATTGGTAAATCCTTTGCAATCTTATAGCATGTTAATGGGTGAAGGTGATCACCATTCTTTAAGATACCATTTAATAATTCAGACAATGTTGAAATTGAAAATATTTCATTGGTATTAATCTTTATGGTTTGAGATGTTTTTAAATTTGAATAATAAATCATTGAATTCCAAATTTTCCATGGTAATGAATTTTTAAGGAATGGTATATTTAATGTACAATCCAAATAAATTTCCAATGATAACAAAGATTGATTTAAATTATCATTACCATTACCTTGTTGTTGTTGTTTTTGTTGTAATTGATAATCTTGTTGATAATCTGTTTCAAATATTAAATTTATACAGTATACAACTATATGTAATAATGTAATATGATGATGACCACTATTATTACCATTACCAGTTAATTGTAATTGTTGTTGTTCGATATTGACTCTTTTAATAAAATTACTAAATATTTTATCCAACCAACGAATTAGTGTCGTATAACTTGAAGTTTGTTTAATATGCCATAAACTAAAACTAATAAAACGTTGAAATTCTAATGGATTATTAAATAGATATTGAAAATCATTATTTGCAATTGATTCTATAAAGTATTGATCCAATTCACCAATATTATTAGTTGTATTAAATTGTGATATTAAATAATCAATATAATTATATTGTTGTTGTTGTTGTTGATGATGATGATGATTAGTTGAATCGTTATCATTTGCCAATTGAGTATAAAAATTATTCTTTAAATCAATTTCTGAATGTTCACCATCAAATAAAACTCTATTAATTGAATTAAACAATTGTCTTGATACCTCTGATGATAATTTAACAATAGCTGGTTGTTCCATAGTACTGTTACCACTTGAAGTGTTTCCTTTTTTTAAAGATTTGAGATAACTTTTAAAAGGTGGATTTTGTTTAATTTTAATATTACTAATAGTAGTAATATTACTGCTATTTAGATTACTGTATTCATAATCAATTAAAATACCTTTATAAAAGTAATATCTATCATTAAATTCTTCTAATGACGGTGAAATCAATGTAGTATTTGAAATTGATAATAATTCTTTAATCTTTTTAACTTGTTTTTTAAATTCTTTTAATTGTTTTGGAAATAATTGATTAAAATTATCGCCATTACCATTACTATCAACACCAATACCACTACCCAAATTACTATGAATTGTAGTTCTAATAATATAATCTAACATTTCAGTTTTTAATACAACAATATTTAAATAAGATATTGATTCATTTAAAATCATTGTATTTACTTCAATCTTTACAATTGATTCTTTAATTGCTTTAATTGCTACATTATCAATTTGTTTTACTACAAATTCTAAATATTTTAAATCTCTTTGATATTTAATTTTACTCTCTTTAACAGTTTTAAAGAATCTATATATACTAATTAGTATGTGTCTATGTGATAATTCATATGATTTATATTACTATACTTACTCATAATATTTATTATTAATTAATAATAATGTAATTTGTTTTAATAAAAAATTTAAATGATCTGGATACATTTTAATTGCAGTTGTTAAAGTTGATTCAGCGTCATTGTATTGTTTATTTGCAATTTGAAAATCGATTGTAATCTCTTTCATCTCTTTGTGACTCTCTTTAAATATACCAGATTGTTTTAGTTGATTGAAATAATCATTACATTCTTCCAATTCTTTTGTTGTCATTTCATTTTCTAATGATAAATAAAGTTTTGTCAATTGATATAATGCCTCATTTCTAAATAATGGTTTATTCAATTGACTAAAGAAAAACAACAAAAATATATAGTCAGTACTCATATTCATAATCATATTCATATTCATACTCACTCTTTATATCTCCCAATTGAATTTCTAATTATCGTTGCTGTTGACATTTTTAACCAAATATAACTTTGAAAAAAAAAAAAAAAAAAAAAAAAAAAAAAAAAAAAAAAAAAAAAAAAAAAAAAAAAAAAAAAAAAAAAAAAAAAAAAAAAAATAAAAAAAAAAAAAAA
>JACAFZ010031874.1:0-10325 GCA_015252675.1 Dictyostelium gargantuum | reverse complement strand
TTTTTTTTTTTTTTTTTTTTTTTTTTTTTTATTTTTTTTTTTTTTTTTAAAAAAAAAAAAAAAAAAATAAAAAAATTTTTTTTTTTTTTTTTTTTTTTTAAAAAAATAATATTAAAATTTTTTTTTTTTTTTTTTTTTTTTTTTTTTTTTCTATTTTAAAAAAAATCTTCATTTCTTTTCTATATTTATATAAAATATATACACATATATATTTTTTATTTAAAAAATAATAAATGTTAAAATTTCATAAACACTCTATTTTTAAAATTTCATAACATTAATTTAAAAATTAATATCTAAAAATATTTTTCAAACTTTTTTTTTTTTAATTTTTTTGAATTTTTTTAAAATTTTTTATTAAAATTTTCTTTTTAATTTCATAAACAACATGATCAAGCAACACAAAATTAATTAAAAAAAACAAAAAAAAAAAACACACACATAAACTTTTAAATAATAATTTTTTTAAAAAATTGTTATTTCAAAATTTAATTAATAAAATTGAAATAAAAATAAACATAGATGTACAGTTTAATTATCGAAACTAAAGGTAATTTTTAGTAGTAGTATCATTCATCACCATTATCATTTACCAATTTTTACTAAATATTTTATAATTATAAAACTACACATTTAGCTATATATCTCCTTTCAAATTCTGCAGATTATTTAAATTTTAAAAATAAAACACTTTCATTGACAAATACAAATTTGATAAAAAAACAAGAAGAAGTTGATAGAGAGATAAAGGATAAAGAGGATAAAGATAAAAAAGAGAGAGAAAAAGAAATAGAAAAAGAAAAAGAGATAAAAACAGCTGCAACATTAATAAAAGAACAATTACTTAAATATAACGATAATAGTAGTAATAGTAATAATAATAATAATAATATGATTGGTGATAATAGTAATATTTGTAAAGATAGCAATATTATTAATAATAATAATAATAATGATAAAAAGCCATTTTTTAAAAGATTTTTAATACCAGATAGTGTTATATTGGAGGGAGTTTTACAACAACCTGGTTTTGATATTTCAACTATAAAAGGTAGTAAAGGTAAACCAACACTATCTTCTTTAGGAATATCAAATAATAATAATAATAATAATAATAATAATAATAATAATAATAATAATAATAATAATAATAATAATAATAATAATAAATCACCCTTATCATCCAATAGTACAACTACTACAACTACAACCACCACTACATCAACATCGACATTATCGAATAATAATGGTAATAATGCAAATACTGGAATAACACCACAATCATCATTGGTTGATGAAAAAGAATCTATACCATTTTTTTCAGGTAATCCAAATATTGAGGTTATTGAAGGCGTACTACATCTATTTATAAATACAACTATTGAAAAGAATTTAACATCATCATTATGTCAATTACCAGTAAGTATTTGTGTATAAAAGATATAAAAGAGTATTATAATATTAATCGTTATAATAAACAAATAAATAATCACATACAGAATTCTAGAACAAATATAGTTTGTATTGAATCTGTACCGTCCTATATGTCAATACCAGATTTAATTGGATTTTTTCAAAATTTTTGTGATTTTATTACAGATATGAAAATTATTAGGGATGCATCACCAAATAAATATATGGTTTTGTTGAGATTAACTGATCAAAGCAGTGCAGATGAATTTTATCAACTATACAATGGAAAGAATTTTTCATCATTTGAACCAGAAACTTGTATCCTATTGTTTATATCAAAAGTAGAATATCAAACAACTGCATCCAACTACTATATAATGCAACCATTATCATTGATACCACCAAATTCTGTAGAGTTACCAAATTGCCCAGTTTGTTTAGATAGATTAGATTCAAATTCATCGGGTATTGTAACGGTTTTGTGTCATCATTCATTTCATTGCGATTGTTTGAGTAAATGGAAGGGCGACAATACCTGTCCCGTTTGTAGATATGTCCAAGTACCAACAGTCGAATCCAAGAGTGTATGTGCTGAATGTCAGTCCACTGAATCACTTTGGATCTGTATTATTTGTGGTCAAGTTGGTTGCTCACGTTATGTAAATAGTCATGCAAATAAGCATTATGAAGAGACAATGCATACATTTGCGCTAGAGTTGGAGACACAACGTGTTTGGGATTATGCAGGTGATGGTTACGTTCATCGTTTAATTCAAAATCGTGCAGACGGTAAGGTGTTGGAGTTTCCAAATCCTCATCAATCAACAGATTCACGTGATGGTTCACATTTAAAAGAAGAGAAGATCGAATCCATTGTAATGGAATACAATTTCCTATTGACAAGTCAATTGGAACAGCAACGTGCTTACTTTGAACAAATGATCAATAAAATTGAAAAAGAACACAACAATCGTGTAACTCAACTAAAAGATGAAATCGAAAAAACCAATAATAAATGGTCACTTAAATTAACAAAACTCAAACAAAAAGGTGATGATGGTGACAAAGAAACCTCGTTTTTAAAACAAATAAACTCAGCAATGAAAGAGAATCAAGAGAAATTTAAACAAACTGAGGAGGAAAAAGATAGAGCTATCGAAGAACTCTCCGAAGAGTTAAGAGATCTTAGATTTTTTATTGAAGCTCAAAAAACATTATCTGAAAATCATGAAATAAAAGATGCTACCATTGTTTTACCACCAACTAATTTACCAAATAATAATAGTTTTAGTAGTGGTGGAAGTGTTAATAATAATAATAATAATAATAATAATAATAATAACAACGGTTACAAAAAACCAAAAAAAAAGAAATAAAATAATGGTAATTGTAAACATTGTATATATTTTTAAAAATTTAAACAGGTTTAAAATTTATTTATTTAAAATCTACCTTTAACATTTGATTGAATATCTCTAAGAAAATTATAAAATGAAGTGCCAGCATTATTTTCTTCGTCAATTAAATATTTTGAAAATTCGGGATTATCAAATAATTTACCTTTGAGATATTTAATTTCTGGTACAATGAGACGATCTTGTTTACTGTTTGAAATGGTTTGACGAATTAAAGATTCACTAGGTGGCGGGAAAGGATGTTGAGATTGTTGTGTTTCATTGTAAAATACAATTAAATGATCAAATGAATCAATTAAATAAATGTGAGAGGTACTTGTTAAAATTGTATTTTGAGATAATGGTAAATATTTTGATGCTAAATTATTTGGTGCACCATAACTATAAAGTACTGGATAAATTGAACGATGTAATAAACGTGGTTCCAAATTTGAATATAAACATTGATGATATACCCATTCATCCGATTTCTTTTTAATGGTTGATGCTTCAATATCAGTGGTTAATTCTCTTAATATCGGTGATTTTAATAATGCGAAAACATATCTTGGAAGTGGTCTTAAATGTGAAACTTGTGAAAAATGAACATCAATAGATGAGGTAATAGATGATAAAATTACAACATTTTCATTATATTTTGTTATTAAATTCTTTAACCAATCAATTAATGATGTTCTTGCTTCAGCTATTCCTTTGGCAATTGATTCTCTAATTATTTTTTGTGTCAACAATGAAATTGTAGTTTCCAAGTCAATTGAATTAAATAATTCCACTGGTGAATCTGCAATTGGTATACTAATATTAAAAATTGTTAATCTTTTTTGAATGATTCTATTATTTTCATCATTTTGAATTTGGTTACTATTTTTTAAACTATTACTTGATGATAATAAATTTGGTGAAGTATTTAATTGTTGTTGATCAATTGCAACACCAGATGGCAATAAATATGAATATGAAAATACAATTTGAATATTTGATGGTTGATCCTTACTATTTTTTAAAAATAAAAGTATTTGGTTGGTTGGTTAGTTGGTTGGTTGGTTGGGTACAAAAATGATTTTATATATTTATAACATACTCTTGAAATCCTGCTGAATTATTAAATTTAAAATCAAATGCTACACTTGTAAAAGGAGAACTTCCTTCAATATGATAAAGATTATCGTATTGATTACTTTCAACTATAGATCCATAACAACTATCAACTGAAAATTGTTTGCTTGTTCTAATTCTTAGTAAACCGTGGAATCCCCATCCACATGAAATCAATTTATATCTATATATTTAAATTATTTTATTAAAATATATATTAACACTATAATCATTATCACCATCATTATCAATTGCCATATTTATATAATGATATATTTATAAATCAATTATAATATTATACATACATATCTTGTGGTAATGTACAGGTTGGTAATAGTTTGTTATATCTATATAATTGACCACCAGTCATTGTACAAAGGAATTTTAATGAATCAAAACCAAAATATTTATCACCAATTGCAAAAACGTCAAAATGAGCACCAACTTCAATTGATCTTTCAGCTAATTTTTTATATATATTGGTAGCTGGTTTAAAGAATTCAGATTTACCATAGCTATCCGATAAATCCTCCAATGATGAAAACTCAACATCAATTGGTCCTTCAGACAAAAATAATCCAATTTTAACTTTTTATAATAGTGTGGTATTAATAATTATAGTAAACCATGATTGTTTTATATTACAAGTATAATAGTAATAATTATAAATATTAAAAAATAATAATAATAATAGTATTTACCATTTAATTTAAATAAATCAATAGTTAAATAATCCATTAATAGTTTTAATGTATCAGATAATGCATATGATTTTAACTTTTTTGATATAGTTTCATTAATTGATGGTATTGATTGTATTGCTTTAATTATATTTGATTCATTTTTTCCTTTCTATATGTTGTATTATAAATATAATGATGTCGGCTACTATTAATATGAAGATGAATGGGAGTAGTGGTGTAATATTTTGTTACTACATACATTTACTAAAAATTTATCAATTGATAATATATCAGAGAAATTAAAATCAGATATATTTTCAATAAATTTAATTAATGGTGTAGAGGTATTTAAATTGTATAAACCAATACGAGAGGAGTAAGTGATTAAACCGAATAATGCATTATCAGGTAATGCATGAATTAATGCTTCCAAACCTTGAGTAATTGCATTGTGTTGATCAACACTGCCTGAATAATCTACAACTGCAATATAAATTGGATTGTTTACCAATGGTATCATTGAGTAGGGTATTGAATCTGGTAAATCATCTTGATCATCTGATTTTTCAACTAATAGTTCAATTGAATTATTCATTAATTCTGGTAATGATTCTTTTTGTTGTGTAGCATATCTTGATTTAATTCCTCTTTTACCACTTTCATTACCACCATTATCATAATCATAATCATCATCATCATCATCATCATCATCATCATCATAACCTGTATAATTGACCTTATTTAAATTATTACATATATTACACATCCAACCACCTTTTTCAAATCTAACTAAATTATTTATATAAGCAAAACATTTTTTACATCTATCTATATTCTTTGAAATCTCTTGATATCTATAATTATTTTTAAAAGGTTGGATTACTGTTCCCCAAATACAACCTGATCCCTCTTTAACATCAGCTATATTTATAAATTTATAAATGCAATGAATTAGTTGGTGTCTTTTTTGTTTGTTTGTTTGTTTGTTTGTTTGTTTGTTTGTTTGTTTGTTTGTTTGTTTGTTTGTTTGTTTGTTTGTTTGTTTTTATTTATATTATAATTAATTACCATTAACTGGGAATTTTTGTGAAGAGAATCTCACATTCATATTATAAAAATTAAATATTTGTTTTAAATATTTAAAAATTTTGAATTTAATTTTTAAAAAAAATAAAAAAAATAAAAAAAAAAAAAAAGGAAAAAAAATTTAATAATAAATTGAATTACTATTTTTAATCAGTAAAAAAAAAACATAAAAACAAACTATTAATACATTTAATTTGATATAATAAAAAACTATTTATAAATACAAACTCAATTAACAAGTGGCATAAAATCAATATTTCTTTAAAAAAAAATAATAAAAAATAAAAACAAATTTATAAATTTGTATATTGTAGAATGAAATTTTAGAAAAATTTCAAAAATAATAAAAAAATAAAAATTTCACTCTCTTAACTGAGCTTATTTTTATATCATAGTGATAGTTATGATATAAAAATAAGCTCAGTTAAGAATTTAAAAAAAAAATTATGATTTTTTTTGTCATGTCTACGCAATCATTTTCCACCCTCTTCAACCCATTATTTTAAAAAATTTAAAAAATTTTAAAACAATTCCTGGTTTTCTAAAAATAATTTCTCGTATTGGACAAGTTTTATCTTTCAAGGTATTTTTATTTTTTATTTTTTTTTAATTTTTTTACATAATTTTTTTTTTTTTTTTATATATTCTTAAAAAGTTGAAGAATACCAATTTTTTAAAAAAATAAAAAAATAAAAAAATGTAATAAATAAAAAAAATTATATTATTAAAAAAAAAATATTTATATTTATAAATATAATTAAAAAATGAAATTAAAAATTAAGTTTTTAATTTTATTTATTTTTTTTAATATTACATATTTAATTTTCAAATTATTACTTGTTAAAGATAATATTAATAATATTGATATTATAAATTTTAAAGAAAATATAAATGGTGATGAAAATGAAGGATTAAAAGTTTATTTAATTCCTCATTCACATTGCGATGGAGGTTGGTTGGAAACCTATGATGTAAGTTTTAATTTAAATAAATTTTTATTATTAAAATTATTTAAAAAATGAATATTTAATTTAATTCATTTTAATATTAATTTTTTTTTTTCTTTTTTTTTTTATAGGAATATTATAATAATACAGTTAAATTTATATTAAAAGGTATTGTTAATGAGTTAGATCAAGATAAAGAAAAAAGATTCAATTGGGTTGAAATTGGATTTTTTAGTAAATTTTATAATGAACAAGATAAACAAACAAAAGATATAATATTTAATTTAATTAAAAATAAACAATTAGAGTTTATTACAGGTGGTTGGGTACAAAATGATGAAGCAACCGCAAATTTAGATGATGTACTTGAACAAATGACACAAGGTCATCAATGGTTAAAAAATAATTTAAACTGTACAGTAGAATATGCTTGGCAAATCGATCCTTTTGGATATAGTTCAGTAACACCAACTTTATTTTCCAAAATGGGATTAAAGGGTTTGGTAATCAATAGAGTTTCAAATGATGTTAAACAATATATGAAAGATACAAGAGAAATGGAATTTTTATGGAAAGGTTCAAAAACATTAAATCTGGAATCAGAAATGTTGGTTTCTGTTTTGGATATTCATTATAGTTACCCAGAGATGTTGGATCCTTCAAAAGAAATTAAAGTTGAAAAAAGGGTTGAAAAATTTATAAAATATTTAAATAAGTTATCAAAGACAAGAAGTACTAAAACTTTAATTATTCCATTGGGTGATGATTTTAAATATTCAAATTCTGAAAAAGAGTTTTCAATTTCAAAAGAATGGTTGACTTTTATTAAAAATAGAAAAAAAAAATATAATATAAAATTTATGGAATATTCAACATTGTCTGAATATTTTAATGAATTAAAATCGGATTTATTTGTTAAAAATAAAAAATTAAATCAAGTTGAACAAGATTTCTTACCATATAATACGGGAAGTGATGAATATTGGAGTGGTTATTATACAACCAGACCAACCATTAAAAAACAAATTAGAGATGTTAGTAATTTATTAAGGATTTCAGATTTTTTATATAGTTTGGTCCAATTGGAAAACAATAACCAAATTATTGAAAAACAACAACAAAAACAACGAAAACTATTTGAAAATGATTTAAATGAAATTAGAAATTTAATATCATTAACTCAACATCATGATATTGTAACTGGTACATCTAGATCATATGTTTTAAACGATTATTTTTTAAAATTAAAAGAATCACGATTATTATCATTAAATGTTATTTCTAATCTTTTTAATTTAATTTTATTAAAAAATTCAACAACTACCCAATCAGATTTTAAAACAAGTGATTTAACAACAAAAACTACAAATAAAAATTATTTATTTAATAATTTTATTGAATTAAATAATTTAAATGAAAATGAATATTATTCAATCAAACTATTTAATTCGTTGGGTTGGGAATCAAATCAACATTTATCAATTAGAATAAAATCCGGTAATATGAAGAAATTGGAAAGTTTAAGAATGTATGATGAAAATTTAAAAAATGTTAACATTCAAATCAATTCATTAGATTATTCAAATCCCTGTTTCCATGATAATAAACAATATACATTATTCACAACAGTTAAAGTACCTGCTTTGGGTTTTTCAACATTACTATTAACAATAAAAGATGACGATCCATCAAAAAATAATATAATCTATGGTGAAAAGTATGAAACTTTAAAATCTGATCAAATTTTTAAAAATAATTTGATGGAATGGAAATTTTCAAAAGAAAATGGTTTTTTAAATCAAATTAAAAAAGGTGATAAAGAAATTGATGTAAAACAAGAATTTAAAAATTATAAATCAAAAACAAGTGGTCCTTATTTATTTGAAGCAGGTAAATTAGAAACAATTTTAACATCACCAGATTATTATTTAATATTTGATGGCCCATTGGTTTCACAATTATCTATGGTTTATAACTTTGAAAATTGTGATAAATTATCAATAATAAATCAAAGGATTTATAAAACTACCTCCATTGATGGAATCGAATCTAATTCATTAGAAACAAGTTATTCATTTATTGGTGAAATGAATAGAGAGAAAGTAATTCAATATTCAATTAATTCAATTGATAAGGATAATAATGAATTTTATACAGATAATGGTATTGAAAGTAGAAAAAGAATTATAAATAAAAAAGGTTCAACATCATCAAATTATTACCCAACACTTCATTATACACATTTAAAAGATGAATTATTGGATCAACAATTTTCAATTTTTGTAGATCGTTCAGTTGGATGTACATTAAAATCTAATAATCAATTGGAATTTATGTTGCATAGAACAATTGAATATGATGATTCAAAAGGTATGACATGGCCATCAAAAGATACATCAAGAATAGATGGTAAAATTTATTTTAATTTTGATTCAATTACCAACCAAAAAGAAAATCAAAAGAAATTATCATTACAATTAGACCATCAACCAATTTATTTAATTAAAAAAATTAAAAATATTTCAAATTATCAAACTGAATATAAACAAATTTACTCACCATTATTATTAAAAGATTTACCAAATAATATTCATTTATTATCATTGAAAAGTTTATTCAACCATAATAATGTTGATGTTGATAAAAACAATATTGGTTTTAGAATTTTTAATTTAAATAATAATAATATTAATTTTGTTGATAATCAATATTTTAAAGGATTTAATCAAATTAATTTAAATGAAACTGGTTTAACATTTTTAAATATAGATTATATAAAAGAGAGTTCAATCGATTCGATTATTAAAGGTAACTATTTAATATATATTAATTTCCCAAATTTGAATAGATTTTTTTTAAAATAACTTTATATACTAATAACTGAAATATATTTAAATATTAGAAAATTACTACATTGATAATGAATTCCCAATAATATCAGGAAAATCAGAATATGATTTTAGTAAAAATATTAGTAATAGTAAAAATATTGAAAATGATAATTTAATTTCAATTAAACCATTTGAAATTAAATCATATATATTTAAATTAAATTCATCAAACACCATCAATTATAATAATCAATTATTAGAAAATGATGATGGTTTTGATAAACAAGGGAAAACTATTACAAATGATCAAAATAATAATAATAATAATAACAATCAAGATATTCAAAATAATTTAGATTATATTTACACCTATGATTTTTCAGTTTTTCCATTAGAATTGTCACATTATAATGATTCGTAAGTATTCTTTGAAATTTATAATCGCATGATATTTAAAATTTAAAATTATATACTAATTATATGCTTTTTATTTGTAAACTGTATATATAGTGGTAAATATCCAAGTCATTTAAAAACAATTTTATTGGCAACTATTATACCATGTGTTTTTGTAATAATAATAATTATAATTGCTGCATTCCTTAAATTTAAAAAAAGCAAATCATTTGAAAATTCTCGATCGTCTGATTTCGAAATAATTAATCAAAAATTAGGTCAACCAAATGATAAATATAATAAATAAATAAAAGAATACTATATATGTACTATTTATTTATAATAATAAATTTTTTTTTATGTTATAAAAATAATTAAATTAATTTACAAACTTATTCAATTTTTTTTTTTAATTTTTTTTTTTTTAATTTTTTTGTTTAAAAAAAAAAATAAAAAAAT
>JACAFZ010031863.1:0-10334 GCA_015252675.1 Dictyostelium gargantuum | reverse complement strand
TTTCATTAAAAAAATCTAAAAAAATTTAATTTTTTTTTTTTTTTTTTTTTTAAATTTTTTTTTTTTTTTTTTTTTTTTTTTATTTTTTTTTTTTTTTTAATATTTTTTATTGATTTAACCTTTTTTTTTTTACTCACCAAAACACTACTATATCTTTTTGTATAGTTTTATAATTTTAGAAAAAACAAAAAAAGATGTCAGCTGTTGATGATCAACAAACTGCAGATAAGCAAGTTGAACAATGGAAAATTAAAAAATTAATTAAAAATTTAGAAGCTGCAAGAGGGTAAGTACTAATATTGGAGAGAAGGAGAGATGATTCGAATCCAAAAGAAAAGAAAAGAGAGAAAATAAAAATTTATAAATAATTAACCTTTTTTTTTTTTTCATTATTTTTTAAAATAAAATTTAAAAAACAAAAATAATAGTAATGGTACATCAATGATTTCTTTAATTATTAGACCAGGTGATCAAATTGCAAAAGTTAATAAAATGTTAGCAGAAGAATATGGTACAGCATCAAATATTAAATCAAGAGTAAATAGATTATCAGTTTTAGGTGCAATTACATCAGCACAACAAAGATTAAAATTATATACCAAAGTACCAGATAATGGTTTAGTAATTTATTGTGGTACAATGGTTACAGATGAAGGAAAAGAAAAACCAGTTCGTATTGATATTGAACCATTCAAACCAATTAACACATCTTTATATCTTTGTGATAATAAATTCCATACTGCACCATTGGGTGAGTTATTGGAAAGTGATGAAAAGTTTGGTTTTATCATTGTCGATGGTAATGGTGCACTCTTTGGTTTACTTTGTGGTTCAACTAGAACTGTACTTCACAAGATCACTGTAGATCTTCCAAAGAAACATGGTCGTGGTGGTCAATCTGCTCTTCGTTTTGCTCGTCTTCGTATGGAAAAACGTCACAATTACGTTCGTAAAGTATCTGAATTGGCAACACAATTCTATGTCACCAATGATAAACCAAATGTCAGTGGTCTCATTTTAGCTGGTTCTGCAGATTTCAAGACTGAACTCGGTACCTCTGATATGTTTGATCAACGTCTTCGTGAAAAAATCATTAAAATCGTCGATGTTTCCTACGGTGGTGACAATGGTTTCAATCAAGCCATCGAATTGTCTGGTGAAGTTTTATCTAGCGTCAAATTCATCCAAGAAAAGAAATTGATCTCTCAATTCTTTGAAGAGATTGCTCAAGATACTGGTAAATACTGTTTCGGTATTGCTGATACCCTCAAAGCTCTTGATTTGGGTGCCGCTCACACTTTGATCGTTTGGGAATCCTTAGAAACCATTCGTTATCTCTTACGTTTACCAAGTGGTGAAGAAAAAGTTATCTTTTTAAATAAAGATCAAACTAGAGACGCCTCTGTCTTTAAGGACAAAGAGTCTGGTCAAGACTATGAAGTCGTCGAAGAAATGCCACTCGTTGAATGGTTTGCAAACAACTACAAAAACTTTGGTGCTTCACTCGAATTTGTCACCAACAAATCACAAGAAGGTTCCCAATTTTGTAAAGGTTTCGGTGGTTTAGGTGGTCTTCTCCGTTACCAAGTTGATTTCCAACAACTCAATGATTTCGATAATGTCGATGAGAATGAATACGATGATAGTGATTCAGACTTTTGACCAATTGAAATAACCAGCAACAGAAATGGTACTGGTTTGGTTAGCTCTTCTAAGGTTGCCCCTTCCTTCAATGCCATTAGCAAACAATTAAAAAATAAAAATCAAAAAAAAAAAAATAATAATAATAATGAAAAAAATAATAATACAATAACAACAACAACAACAACAATTACTACATCTATAAACAATACAGACCAATATAACAATACTAATAACCACCACAGTTTAATTAATAATAATATTAATCAACTTACAAATGTAAATTCACTTGAATTATTTGTAAAACTTTGTTACTATTATTATGATATCAACAATGATGATAATAATACTTTATTAATTCAAACTGAAAAATTAA
Source organism: Dictyostelium gargantuum (assembly GCA_015252675.1). Taxonomy (NCBI): domain Eukaryota; phylum Evosea; class Eumycetozoa; order Dictyosteliales; family Dictyosteliaceae; genus Dictyostelium; species Dictyostelium gargantuum. The sequence continues at coordinate 8,317 of JACAFZ010031863.1, read as the reverse complement.
ATAATGTAATAGAAAAGGAAATGAAGGTAGGGGCTTAAATCCAACCAATTCTCCAAAAATTTTAAATAAAATGGTCTTGTTTTGTTAATAGTTGTCACTTTAAAAAACTTTATGAGTGTTATTTTTCTTTTTTTTTTGTCTTTTTCTTTTTTTAAAAGTTATTTTACATATATATATATATATAAATATATGTATGGTGGATTGACAGGATCTTGTCTTTTAAATTTATAACAGTTTGGTTTGTTTTATATTTTACTATTTTTATTAAAATGAAGATAACCCAATTCTTTAAAAACTAAAAAATCATTTGTTAAAAAAAATAAATTTATTATTAAAAACAAAAAAGATAATATCGTTATTAAAAAAGATGAAGGCCAATGAATAATTTTTTTAGAATGGTATTGAACACCTTATTATTAAAATAAAAACACTATACACATTTACAATTGATATTTGTTTTTTATTATTAATTTATTTCATTATTTTTTTTTTTTTTTTTTTTTTTTTAAAAAAATTTTTTTTTTTTTTTAAAATTAGGTTTGGTAATTGATTTCTTTAGAAATCAAAATCACCTTCGTTATCTGAGCTTTCTTCAGCTTGTCTTTCCATTTCTTGTTTAATAGTTTTAGCAACTTCAGCAATCTTTTCAGTTTCAGCTTTATTTAAATCTGGATGGAATCTCATTGCTTTGAGTGAATCATTATGAATCTTTAAACAAATATCGATTCTATTTGAAAATGCATTTAATGGTTCTTGAGTTGAATAAGCATCAACATTTTCTCTACTTTGAAGATAACCACCTTCATAATTTATGGTTGCATCAATAACACCATCTTTAATGGTCTATATTTATAGTTATAATAATAGTTGATTGTTGTTGTTGTTGTTAATATATATACATATATGTATATGTTATTTTTATAGATATTATAAATTATATTACCTTTGCAATAATAAACATAATATCTTGAGTAGTACCATCAAATTTTAATTTTGTACAAATATCATTAAATGAAATTCTAGAGTAAGCAGTATTTAATTTTTTAAGACCAGCTTTAATAACGTTTGAACGTAATCTTTGAGCAAGAGTAAATGTTAAATCAGATTTAAAAGTTTCAGCGTATTGTTCCAATACTTGATTAAAGGAACCCAAATCACCGATACGAACTGATTGAGTTAAACAAAAGTATGGTTTAAGAGCAGATTTTAATTGTTTTTGTGAAAAAGTATTTCTTTCTGGAATTTCACCCATCAACAATTGAACGATTGATAATAATTTATAAACGGTTCTTCTAAATCCACTGGCAGTATTTTGTGGTGCTTTTCTAATTGCTTGTGTAAGGAATTTAAATGATTCTAAATAATTTAATTGAATGGCTTTGATTCTACCTTGATAATAGAAATATCTTGCAAATTGATTGCTTGATGCTGATTCTGGGAATTGGGTGTTTTCTAATAATTTATCAGCTTGTTCAACTAAATTATATTCTAAATAATTTCTTAAAAGTAAATTAATAATAGTTGCTTGACCTTCATCATTGTGTCTTAATGTTGCTGTACGAAGTGCAGCTAATAAATTTCTATATTTTTTTTTAAATAAAAAAAATAATAATGTTAATATATATAGAATCATTTTTATCATTACCAACTGATAAACTTGTATTATTATTATTATTATTATTATTATTGTTATTATTATTATTATTATTATTATTATTATTTATTATTGATAATATGATAAAATAATAAACACATACGATCTAATTTCTTGAAGATTATTAGTCATTTCAAATGATAGACTATAATAAAAGAATATTTTAGATGATAATGGATAGAGTGTAATTCTTGTATTTGATTGAGCAGTTTCCATAAGAGCAGATGAACACTTGGTAGCATCATCATATTTCTTTTGATCAATTAAATATATTAATACTAAAAGATGAATATAACTTTCAACTTCAACATTCATATGTGCTGATGGGGTTTCTTTATTTTCTTTGTTTTCTGATGTTGATGATGATGAGTCTATATCCATTGTACTATCAGACTATATAAATAGAATAAAATAAAAATGACAATATTGATATTAATATCACTTAACCATTGTTTACAATATTATTATCCTAGATCCTATTATGTAAAAATATACCTTTAAGAATGATAATAAAAAGTTCTTTTTAGTTGTATGATTTTGATGAGCAAATGTATTATTTATAGTTTGTGTTAAAACTTTTTGATTTAATTTCTTTCTAATTGTTGATGTTTGTCTTAAAACACTAACAATAAATCTAACTTCTTTAGTATCAACACCTTTATCAATTAAACTAATATTCTATTTTAAATCTAAAATAAAATAAAAATAATATTAATTATATATTAAAGGCAACAACAAAAATGGTTGTTTTTTGTTTATTATTATTATCTATATAATTAAAAATTTACCAGCAATAGTTAATAATGATGCTTCATTTGCTTTTTGAATTGGATCAACTACTTCAGCAGCAGCTGTTGTTGTTGTTTTAGATGCATCAACCATTTCAATATCGGCCATTTTAATTAATTTATGTAATAAATATTGAAGAAATAAAAAAAAAGATAAAAAAAATATATATAAAATTATGTACAAAAATAATGAAAAAAATAAATTTTTTTTTTAATTTAACAACACAACTTCACACAATAAAAAAAAAATAAAAAAAAAAAAAAATAAAAAAAAATAAAAATAAAATAAAAAAAAAAAAAAAAAAAAAAAAAAAAAAAAAAAAAAAAAAAATAAAAAAAAAAAAAAAAAAAAAAATATTGAAAAACCCAACCCAAAAAATTTTTTTAAAAAAAAAAAAAAAAAAAAAAAAGTTTCATAAAAATGGATTATTATTTTTAAATACACATATTATATATATTGACCTTTATTAAATATAATAATTGTTATTATGAGTGTTTTATCCATCACCAATAAAAAAAATTTTTTTTTTTTTTTTTTAAAAAAAATTTTAAAATTTTTTTTTTAAAATTTTGCAAAACGAAAACTATTTTTTTTCATTTATTGATTCATTTTCATTACACATTATTTCATTTATACATACAAAAATGTTTTCAACATCATTATGCTCTTTAAGAAAATGGACACCAGGTGCTATTAGAAATATTAGAAAAATGAGAGAACAACAAAAAGATGCAGAAGCTAAAAGAAAACAAAATAAACCAATTAGACCAGTTTCAATTTATTTAAGAGAAATTTTACAAGAGTAAATTTATCAATCATCATATCATTAAAATGTATATTAAGAATTATTTTATTAATTTATATTTGTTTATATAAAACAGAGTAAAAGAAGAACCATCAAATGTTCAATCAAATTAAATATAATATATAATAATAATAATAATATCCTCTTCTTTTCCTTCCACACCAACAAAAATATTAAACAAACCCTTTAAAAAGAAGATAAGAAAAATTAAAAAAATGGATTTTTTTAAATATATATAAAACTTTTTTCTATCAAACCTATAAATTTAAAACAAACAGGAACAATATTGAAAATTTAAAATAAATCATACACAATACATGTATATAGTAATAGTAGTAGTAATAATAATATAGGTGGTTGGATGATCATATAAATAATGTTGTTTATTTAATTAAATATGATATCAATTATATGTGATGTTATGATAGGATTTGGATTAAATTTTTTTTAATTGTTCTTCAATCCAATTATTAATTGAAATTTCTAAAATATTTAATGGTAAAGAACCATTATTTAAAATTGCAGAATGAAACTTTTTTAATTGGAATTTTGAACCCAGTTTTGATTTTGCTAAATCTCTGAGTTCTGAAATTTTAAGTTGTCCAATTTTATAGGCAACAGCTTGACCAGGAATAACGATGTAACGATCGATTTCAGAGGTGATGTCAGAATCTTCGAGATAGGTATTATCTTTCATGTATTGAATTGATTGTTCGCGAGACCATTTGAATTGAGATGAATGAATGCCAGTATCAATTACTAATCTACAAGATCTCCACATTTCCGCAACCAAATAGGCCAATCTTTCATATTTTGTTTCATACCAACCCAATTCATCTGCTAATTTTTCAACGTATAATGCCCAACCTTCTCCATATGAAGTGAATACGATTACTCTACGAAAAGCATCAACATTTTTTAATTCTTGTGCCAATGACAATTGAAAATGGTGGCCAGGTGTTGCTTCGTGGTAACAGAGATTCTTTGCCATTGCTTTACTATGGGCATTTGTATTTCTAAGATTAACATTGAATATACCACCTTTTGATTTGTCCATTGGTGGTGGAGTATAGTATGCTGGTGCAGATCCTGCTTCTTTGAAAAGTGGTACACGTTCAACCGAACATGTTGCCAATGGTACACGTTCGAAATGTTCTTCCAATTTACCAGAGACATCATTGATAATGTCTTCATAATACTCTATGATCTCTTTTCTACCTTTATCACCCTCACTAAATTGTAGATCTTTTTTCTCTGATAACAATCTCAATGTTTCACCAAATTTATTTTCAATCTCTGGATATTCATGTTTGAGTAGTTTGATAATTTCTTTTTTAACCAATGCAACTTGTTTTAAACCAATTGAATGAATTTCTTTGGCAGTTAAATTGGTACCACTATGATAACGTAAAAGAAATTCATATAGTTGATCACCATTTTCAGCTCTCCAAACACCATCACCCTCTTTTGATTTCTCTTTTAATTGAACCAAGTAGTCTTTTAATTTACTATATGATGGTATTAAATAGGTATCGATTGCACTGTCCATATCCTTTAAAATGGAGTTTAGCTCTTTTTGATTCAACTTCCCATTTGCATGGAGTGTAGTTAAATCTTGAGATAGTTTACTATGTAAAAAGTAATCTTGTTGTGAATTTTCATATCTACATAATATTTTGGTATCGATTTGATTGATACAAACATCAATGATCCACTTTGGTGGAATTATATCTTTCTTTTGACGTACTTTTAAATCCAATAGTAAACCATCAATATATTCACTAGAGTATTCAATTCTTTCACAAAAGTCCATTGCATCGGATTTACAATTGATTTGTTGTTTTGCCAATGTTTCAATCAATGCCATTTGACAACCAATAAATTGATTTACTGGATATAGAGTTGGATAAATAAAATATTGTGGACTTGGATATAACATTAAAGAGTATGCTTCTTTTAATTCCTTTAAATATGAATTTAAAGTAAGGTAACCAATGTAATGCTTTGATTTTGGTGTATCATATTTTGATTTCATTTGTTCCATCAATTTTAATTCTTTTTCAATTTTTTCTAAATTCCTTGAATGTTGACTAGGTGATAGATCATCACATCTTCTATGTTGACATTTTAATCCAAATTTATCAAATGCTCTCATTTGACTTAATAAAAAGTAATGTGATTCCATTAACATTAATAATGTTCTTAGTGAATAGATTTTAAATGTAAATGGTACACCAAATAAATTACGATGAAGTATATAAAATATAATTAAAACAATTCCTAATTCTATATCACTACCTAATTCAAATGGTTTATCAACATTAACAACATCATCACCAATATCAAAATCTTTTACAAAATATTTGTCAATTGAACTTTTTCTAATTACCATTTCAATAAATGGAATTAATAAAAATTTACTAAAAATTATACCAAATATTAATATAACTTTTCTAATTGATGATATTATACCATATCTAGTTAATAAAAACCCAATATTATTTAACATTTTTGTTGGTTTTGATGAGAAGAGTGATTTGTTTATTTTAAAATTAAAATTATAAAAAAAAAATAAAAAAATAAAAAAAAAAAGAAAAAATCAAATTTTTTTTTTTTTTGATAAAATTTGATTATTGGCAATTTAATCTTTCTTGTTGAAAATCTAAAGATGCTTTAAAAAATATTATTATTATTAATACACCCAAATTTTTGTATTGGTTTTATTTTATTTTTTAGGACAAACACCAACAAATAATTTTAATTGTAATGGGCCAGAAATAGGGAACAATTTGTATTTGATTGTATGAAATTTTACAATTACGATGATTATTTGTTTGAGATTAATATGAATGAAAAAAACTAAAAGGAAATAACTCTTTTTTTTTAAAAAAAAAAAAAAAAAAGGTGTATAAATACTTCTTTAATGTCATAAATACTATATGCATAATTGATTGAGTTTATTCATTCATTACCATTGTTATCATCATTATATTAATATTCTGCTATATTAATACCCAAACATTTTTTTTTTTTTTTGCATGTAAAAAGCTAAACCCTTATGATGATTATTAATGATGATCTTTATTTAATTTTAAACGAATTATTTACAAAAATATGCTATTGTTTGATTGTTGTTTGACTAAATTTTAACTGAATATATATTTATAATTTTAATGTTTCTTTAAAATTATTTCTCTTTTCTTTGCTCCCCAAATTGGTTTTATAAATTTTTTATTATATACAATGATTATCCCAACTAATATATTTTCTTCCAATATAAAAGTTGAATAAACTCTATTTTACTGATTTTCTTATCCCCGTCTAAAAAAAGAATAATGAAAAGAATGGAATGATAAAGATGGTTAGTATGTTTGTTTGTTTGTTTGTTTGTTTGTTTGTTTGTTTGTTTGTTTGTTTGTTGGTTTGTTTGTTTGTATAACGTAACAAGTGTAAATGGTTTCACACATACTTAAATCAGCACGTTTTATCATATTTTGAAGTTTTGAGTCTGATCTTGCTTCACCTAAATTAATTGCAACAGTTTTTAAATCATCAAATGTTATATACCCTGAACCATCTCTATCAAATAAACTAAATGCTTGTTCAAATGATGCATAAACATCAATTTTATACTATAATATATCAGTAGTAGTATTAATAGTAGTAGTATTAGTTTTGTTGTAATTAGTTGGTTAGAACTATTTTATTTTTAAACTATTTAAAGGCTAGTAGTGAACCACATGATTTCATGTATACTTACGATTAATGGTGTGACTATATCTAAAAATGATTGAAAGTTTATATATTGTTTGTTTTTAAATATTTTTTCGACTTCTCCTTCTTCAAGCCTTACACCCAATGCTCTAAATCCATATTGTATATTTATTTTATCCATTTCACCTATTATTATTATTATTATTGTTATAATTCGGTTTAATATTAATATTAATATTTTTATTTATATTATGCCAACTATATATTTCTTTTGTTTGTAACATACCATTTTTACATTTAAATGTATCATATACTTCCTGTACTTCCTCAATTTGCTCATTTGATATTAAATTTTTACATATTTTAGTTTTCATTATTATTTTATGCTAAGATTTATATGTGCACACCAAAATTAATTTTAGTTTTTTTTTTTTTTTTTTTTTTTTTTTTTAAATTTTTTTTTTTATTTTTTTTTTTTGTTTTTTTTTTTTTTTTTTTTATTATATTATTTTTTTTTTTTGGTATTTTTTTTTTTAAATAAAAAAATATTTTTTTTCAATTTAATTTATGATTTTTTTTTGTTTTTATTTAAAATAATTAATTAATTTATTTGGAAATTTATATATAAAGTAAAACCAATTATAGTTTTTTTCTCAATAATCAACACTAAATAAAAAAATAGAGAGATTGGAGTTTTATTTAAAATTATTATTAGTTTTGTAATAGTATTAATTTAATGGAATCTTTAAATTTAATGGCATCAAACTCTTCAACTTCCTCTACAAATAACAATAATAATATAAATTCAGGTGAATCACCAATACCACCACCAACACTTACTTCATCACCAATTAATCATGGTACTACAACTCCAAATGGTAGACCGTCAAGATTATCAATAACATCATATAGTAGTAGTAGTAATAAAAATAATAACAATAACAATAATATTAATAATAATAGCAATAACAATAATTCAGATAGTGATACGGACAAAGTATCATCTCCATCATCTAATATTACAAGCAAAACACAAATGATAGCAACTGCAACAACAATAACAACAACCACAACAACAACAACAGCTATTAAAAAAGAAAATGAGGCAGATGAATTACAAGTTGATGAATTATTATTATGCCCAATTTGTGATGATATGATAAAAGAGCCATTTATTTCGAAATGTGGTCACTCTTTTTGGTAAATATTATGGACTTAAATATTTCTTTTTCTTTTTCTTTTTCTTTTTTTTTTTTTTTTTTTTTTTTTTTTTTTTTTTTTTTTTTTTTTTTTTTTTTTTTTTTTTTTTTTATTGATTTAATTTTGTTGAGATTTTTTTATTTTATTTTATTGTT
>JACAFZ010031852.1:0-10344 GCA_015252675.1 Dictyostelium gargantuum | reverse complement strand
CCTTCGCCTTAGGCTCGTGGGGGCGGAGATGTGTATAAGCGAAAGCAATAAATATTGTTGTTGTTGGTTCTTGATATTATTTCAAATTTTCTTTTTTTTTTTTTCTAAAAAAAAATTGCAACAACAACAAACCCCTTTCTTTATTTATACATATATATAATTTAGTTTATTTATTTTCTTTTAAAATAAATTTGTAATAGTAATTTAGTAGTAATAGTAATATTAATTGTTATTGATTATAAATAAATAAATATAATAATAATAATAATAAATATCAAACAAAACACCATTCACACACAAAATTTTTTTAAAAATAAAAAAAATAAAAAAATAAAAAAATATCAACCAACCAACCAACCAACCAACCACACAATCAAAACAAACACAAAAAGAAAAACAAAAATAAAAAAGAAAATTTTTAAACAAATACAATGTCACAAAAACAAAAACAAATTAGATTTCAAGATTATCAATTTACAGCTACCAAAGACGAAGCGTATAGTAGATCGGATAGATATGTAAAACAATTTTTAAATAAAAATTTGTTAAAGAAAAAAGATGGAACATTGGGTACGGTTGATGAATTATGTACATTGGTACAACAAGCAAATATCAATATTGGTGCATTTCATTCATCATCAACAAGTTCCGGTTCGACAATGGGTGCCATGTTAAATCATACCATATCAACTATTAATTTAACTGGTAGTGGCAGTAGTGTACCAATAGTAAATACAGGTCGTGATGGCGGTGCTCATGTAATAACAAGCACAAACAATTTAAATAATCTTATTCACCAAACAAATAATAGTCATCATCATCATCCACCATCCACTACAACCACCACAACACCAACCACAACAACAATATCAGTAACAAGTACACCAACTGCAACACCATCGTCGACATCAACAACCAATACCACCACACCACCACCATCAACAACAACAGTTGCAACCATTACAACTAGTTCACAAAATGCATCAGATACAGCACAAATTGACATAGAGTTTCATTTATCATATACCCAATTGGTTACATTACCACCAAGTATATTTACATTGATTTGGATTCAAAAGTTGGTACTAACACATCACAATATAAAGACATTGAGTGAGGATATTGGTAAACTTACTCAATTACAAGTTTTGGTATTGGAGAATAATAGATTGATTGGTTTACCACAATCGATCGGCGACCTTGTAAACTTGAAAAGATTGGAGGCCGATAACAATCATTTGGTTTCACTTTGCTCTTTGGAACGTCTATCAAAACTTGAAGTACTCTCTGTAAATAATAATAAATTAACCTTGTTACCAACTTCCATTGCCTCCCTTACAAGTCTTAAAACCTTAAACATCAAATCAAATCCAATTATAACTCCACCTTCAACCGTTGTTTCAAAAGGTTTGAAAGATATAGTTTCATTCCTTCGTGAATTAGAAACTGGTGCAAGACCATGTTTAAGATCAAAATTAATTGTTTTAGGTGATCGTAAGTATTGATATTAATATTATTTATTATTATTATTATTATTATTATTATTTGTATACTAATAAATTAATAATAATAATTTATTTATTTTATTTTTTTAATAGCTGGAGTTGGTAAAACATCAGTTGTACAAAGTATTAAAGGTAAAAAGAAAAAAACCAATACAACTAGTAATAGTAATGTAAATATAAATGGTAATAATAGTGGATCAGAAGTTGGAATAGAGATTGATCAATATGATTTTGATGCAGTATTTGATGAAGATGATAAGAAGCGAAGAGTGATTACCCTATCGACATGGGATATTGCCAATCAAGATGTTTATTTTGCCAGTAGTCAATTGTTTGACTCTGAAAGATCAGTTTACATAGTGGTATTTAATTTGAACAATGATGATTTTTCCGCCATTGAATATTGGTTACATTGTATAATGAGTACATCACCAAATTCACCGATAGTATTGGTTGGTACACATATCGATGCATTCGAAAATCTAAATGTAGTGAATGCAGTATTGGAGAGTGTAGCATCACGTTTTCAAAAGAGATTCACAAACATTCAAGCAATCATTTCAGTTAGTTGCACAACCGGTTATGATGTGGACAAATTGCGTCAGTTGATCGAAGATATCATCAAACAACAACCCTATCTAAAGGAGAAGGTACCAAGTAGTTTCTTTACTTTGGAAGAAGCATTGATCGAAGTAAAAAAGAAAAGAATACCACCGGTTATGATGTGGCAAGAATATATTAACCTAGCGAATATTTGTAACCTCAAAGATTCCGTTCAAATTCAACGTGCAATCGAATTCCTTCACAACATTGGTTCCATCGTTTACTTTAACGATTTGAATTCCTCGACCGTCGGTAAAATGGTTATATTGGATCAACAATGGATCATCAATTGCATGTCATCATTGATCACCTCAAAACTATTGATCAACAATTGCAATGGTATCGTTAGACAAACCGATTTGGAATTGGTTTGGAAGGCACCTACCTATCCTGAACATCTTCATCCAGCACTTTTATCTATTATGCAAGCCTTTGAAATTTGTCGTCCACTCTCTCCCTCTGATTTAGTACGTCCAGATGAGGTCAATGAAAAAGAGGTAACTGGTGATCGTAATTTGGTTCCAAATCTTTTGTCGGATAACGTTTCAAGTATAGTCGGTCAATGGGATGATTTTATTGATCCCGATACCTTTTTATTGAATAGACAATACCATCTTCCATTCTTACCAGAGAAATTTTTTGGTAAACTCATCATTCATCTAATGAACTTTACAAAGGTAGAAAGTTGTCAAAAACGTGCTGTCATCGTTAGAAATCAAGATAACCACGAAGCATTAATCGAATTAAAAACTATTAAAGACATCAATAATGGTACAAGTAAAAAGATATTAACAGTTGATGTTCGTGGTTTAGTTTCACCTGTCAGTTTATTACGTATTGTAACCGATACAATTGAATCTCTATTTTCACAATGGTATAGATTAGATATTAAAAGGTAATGGTTAATTTTTGATGTTTATTTATTTATTTATAAAATTTTATAATAGTACTATTAGTAGAAGTAGTATCAGTATAATGGTAAATTTATTTTTGTATACTAACTCACATCCATCCTATCACACAAATTATCTTCTATTTATATTCCAATAGATATATTAGTTGTTATGAATGTGCAATTTTATATGATAAAAATCCAACATTATTTACAATTGAAGAATGTGAATTGGCAGTTATCGATGGAAAGACTGTATTAACATGTCAAAAATCAGATTCTGAAAGAGTAGCAACCTCACATAGATTAAAATTGGATAAATTGGCACCAGATATTTCAATGATGGATATTCCAATACCAAGATTTAGTCTTGGCGATGTAAAAATTAGTAAAGAGGTTGGTCGTGGTGCTTTTGGTATAGTTTATGAAGCAGAATGGATGGGAGAGTATATTGCATTGAAAAGATTGTTATTACCATCTGGTAACAATTCCAATAATGGTGGAGGTGTTACCTCTACAAATCCATCAGGTGATCAAGTGGTAGTTGATGATACAGACGATCCAGATTCAAAGATTGAGGATCGTTTAAGAGTGTTTAGAGAGTTTAGACATGAAGTTTACTATATGAGTGGATTAAATCATCCAAACGTTATGAAGATTAGTGGTTTTTGCATTCAACCATTGTGTATGGCTTTAGAGTATGTACGTTATGGTTCATTGTATAGTTTACTTTCAAATAGTTCCATCGAAATTAGTTGGGGACTTCGTTTACAAATTGCAACCGAAATCGCAAAGGGTATGCAACATCTTCACAGTCATAATCCACCTGTCATTCATAGGGATTTAAAGAGTCCAAACGTCTTGTTGAATGGTATCACAGAGGGTCCAAATCCAGTTGCTACCATTATCGATTTTGGTACAAGTTCTGCTTTGTATGGTGGTGCTGCTTTGATTCGTTGCGTGGATCAACCATTATGGTTGGGTCCTGAAGTATTGGCAAACACCGCCTACAGTGAACCATCCGATGTCTACTCTTTTGGTATTATCCTTTGGGAGTTGTATACACGTACTCACCCATTCGATGAATTCCAATTCGGTCAATGGATGAGCAAGTTGGAGGATGAAATCATTCGTGGCTTACGTCCAACCATCCCACCAACCTGTCCACCAGAATATGTAGAGTTGATTCAATCTTGTTGGACACATGAGCCAAATAGTCGTCCAACATTCACCTCTATCGTTGAAACACTTGGTCAAATGAAAAAGAAATTCGCTCCACTTCCATTCACTCATCCACCACACATTAGAAATATGATGAGAAAATCTAGATCCTCTTCTATCTCTGAGGCAATGTTACCTTCAAATCTTTTACATTTAAATCTTAATGGTATCGCTGGTGCTAACAATGGTGGTAACAGTTCACCAACCAATATCAGTGGTACTTCTCCCTCCAATAGTAGTATTTTATCTCAATCCCTCAACACTCAATCATTGAATGCTAGTATTGGTGGTGGCGGTAGTGGAATGTTATCATCATCGATCAATAAAGATAGTTCTTTGGTATCTGCATCATCCTTGGGTAATAATACTTCGACCTCATCGTTGGCATCTTTAGTATCCAGTGGTACCATTCACCATTCACCATCAGCATCCGATGGATTGAACGAATATACAAATGACGGTGACATTGGAAACACATTGGATTTCTTCCAAGATATTTTCACAGAAGAAGAGAATGAACAACCATATCCATTCGCAGACGATGACCAACAAAAGGGTATCTTGTTTGGATTCGATGAGGAACAAACCAATCCAAGTGCATCATCAGTTAGTATTATCATTGCTGCAACCATGGCCAAAATGATTGAAATGATGACAAAGGGCGAAAGTTCTGCAACCATTAAAAGTGATCAAATCGCCACCAGAAGAAGATCCGATACCGCCGGTAAGAATGGTGTTCCACCACATTGGAGAAACTCTGTTCCATTGTCCACCAATTCGTGCACCAGTCTCGATGAAACCTTTATCGATGATTTCATTTACGTCTATCGTTCATTCACCACACCAAGAAACATTTTCAAGTTATTGGTTCGTCGTTTCTTTGGCCCAAGACAAACAGATAAGGTCGATGGCTTTACCATTAAAAAGTTTGAACAAAAGAAGGTTGCCATTCGTCAAGGTATTGCCGTTTTCCTTAGAAAATGGGTTGCCGATATCACAGAGTTGGAATTTAGACAAGAGGAATTTTGGCTCTATCACAATACCGTATCTTTTACCAAACAATTTATTGCACCAGAATTTCCAAACATTGCCACTCAAATCTTTGGTACCTTGGCTACTCATGAGGATGAGGTAAATTTAACCAATCAAAGATTCCTTCAAATCGCTTTCAGTGAGAGTGAAATTCAAATCGATCGTGCTATGTCCTCTATGCAATTAAACACACCAAAACCATTTAGAAGTCACAAGAATTTGGCAAACAGTTCCAGTTCTGATATCTCATTCTATCATCAACCTTCATCTACCAGTCAAAGTGATGTATCTAGAGTATTTTTAAATTTAGCAACCGGAATGAGAGATCCATTGCTTGGTATCATCGTCAGAGAGAGAAAGTTCAAAAAGGATAAAGTTTCAACCCTTTGTACTAGTGGTTCAGAGATTATAGATTGGATCACAAAGTGTATGCCAATCAAAAGAGATGAAGCCTCCATTCTTGTGTTGGATATGCTCATGAAACAATTTTTCATTCAAATCTCTGAAGATGGTGTTCCAGTTTCCAATCAAAAAGGTACCAATCCAACTTTTTCGGATTCTCCAACCTCTTTCTATATGTTTTTGGAAGATGATCCAGAGATGGTGGCTCGTCAATACACCTTTTTGGAGTTGAAATACCTTCAAAACATTCATCCAAGGGAGTTGTTGGGTTTCTCTGTTGGTTTGGTAATGCCAAACGAAAACGAAAAAGATCCAGAGAAATGGAGACAATCCAATTTCCCACACATTTACGATTATTTCCGTTGGTTCAACAAAATGACAATGTTGGTAAGCACTGAAATCCTAAGACAAAGAGATATTAAACAACGTGCTTTCATCATTGAAAAGTATATTGCTGTTGCATTGGAGTACCTTAACATTTGGAATTTCAATGGTATCATGCAAGTGTTAAGTTCACTCCACAGTGAACCAATCTCTCGTTTGGCTGCCACTTGGTCAAGAGTATCACCAAAATCTGTTGAATGTTTCCATGAATTGTCGCGTTTAATGTTACCAGAATCCAATTATCTCCCACTTCGTACAGCTTTATCTCAAAAACCACAAATTGCCATCCAACAATCACCAGCCTATCCAAACATTGGTCCACTTATGAAACATACTATTTGCCCAACCATTCCATTCCTTGGTGCATTGATTGCCGATCTCTCTCAAACATGTACAGAAAATCCCACTTTTATCAGTAGTGGTGGCGAGAAAATGATCAACATTCTTCGTGTGAAACGTCTATCGAAAAAAATGAAAATGTTTAAAGAGTACAAAGAGATGCCAACTCAATACATTCCACCACTCACTACCACTCCACTTCAATACTATGAACACTATGTCAATGATTTGAAAGCATTGGATAGTCTACAAATCGATCGTCTCTCTGATATCGAAAGAAAATTGGAGGTAATCGCTGAAAAGAATGGTACTGTTGGAGATGATAAGGAGAAAGAGAACGAAAATTCAGGAAACAGTTTAACAAGTTCCAATTTCTTTGGTACCGGTTCTGATGAATTGACAGAGCGTGATTGGACCATTCTTTTAACAAATGCCTCAGTTATCGCTTACAATCGTGGTGACGTTGTCATGGAAGAAAATGCCATCAACACTCATCTCTATCGTATTAAAAGTGGTGCCATCTCTGTTGAAAAGAAGGATAAGGAAGGTGTCAATTGTAAAGTGGCAACTATGCTCGCACCAAAGATGTTTGGTGAAAT
Organism: Dictyostelium gargantuum; assembly: GCA_015252675.1. Taxonomy (NCBI): domain Eukaryota; phylum Evosea; class Eumycetozoa; order Dictyosteliales; family Dictyosteliaceae; genus Dictyostelium; species Dictyostelium gargantuum. The sequence continues at coordinate 3,367 of JACAFZ010031852.1, read as the reverse complement.
GAGTTTCCTTGGTAATAAAACAACTGCTCGTTTAACTGTGGATGAGGAATCTGATCTCTACGTTATGGATATTCCTTTCTTGAACAATCTTTTCAATAGCCATCCACGTTTGGGTGCCAAGTTTTATAAAATTATGGCAAATCAATTGGCAATTAGATTAAAGAATCTTCCATGGTCAAAACCAAAAGCTTCCTCCAATGGCAGCAACAACAATAGTAACAACCAACTATCAGCCGGACCAGATAATATTTTAGGTACAACACCAACCGGACTTAGTAGTGGTGGCTTAACTTCTCTTTTAAATCAAAATCTTTCCTCCATTATGTCTTTGTCAAATAGTAATACCCCACCAGCCTCACCAAGAGTATTAATTCCACCATCGTCCAATAATAATAGTTCAACACCACCACCACCTCTTCAATTCCCACCATCATCATCGTCACTATCATCTTCAAATTCATCAAACTCATCAAATTCATCATCCACCTCTACAACTCCATCATCCACTTCTCCATCCATCAACAGTAGCACTACAACTTCCAATACCAGCGATAAACTTTATCATAACATTCATCCAACTATTCAACATCGTGCAGCCTCATCTGCCAATTTGAATCGTCCACCAATTTCCAATTATAGCGGTAGTGGTAGTCACGAAAGAAACATTTCCGGTCTTTCTAGTGGTGGTGTTTCAGAGAAAATCCAATCCTTTGGAGGTGGTGGTACACCACGTGGCGATGGAGCTCGTAGTGGATCCATTAGCTTTTTAGGACGTACACAAACCTCTACATCACCGTTGAACGAAGGAATGGGACAACAACCAGTAATGAAAAAGAATGATCAAGAATTTTGTCAAAGATTTGCATTGGTGGATGAAATCGTCATTAAAGATTACCCATGTTCATTGAATCGTTCAGGTAGATTGTACATTTCTCAACAACACGTTTGTTTCTACAGTAAATTCTTTGGTTATAAAACCAAAAAAGTAATTCCATTCAAAAACATCGATAAACTCATTTGTATCAACACCAATCAAATCGAACTCACTCGTCTCAAAAACACAGTGCCAAGCAATTATCGTCTCACATTCCAAACCAACAAAGATCGTCAAGATTCATACAGCATGATCTTTATCCTTTGGGAATCATCAAAACAATCAAGCTCTTCATCTGACGAAATCAAAAATAAATTGGCTGCAGAAAGAAAGAAAGTAAACAATCTTACCCTCAAAACTCGTTCCAAACAAAACAAAGGTGATGAACTCACCAAAGAAGATTGGGAGTTGATTGGTTGTGAAGGCTCACGTTCATCCACCTACAAAAAAGATGAGGTCATCATTCGTGAAGGTGAACGTATGCAAAAGATTTTCCAAATTGGTAAAGGTGTTTGTAGAATTGAAAAATCGGTCCCTATTGCTCCAGGCTCAAGCGAAATGAAAAAAGTTGTACTTGGCACAATGAAACAAGATGATACATTTGGTGAGATCACTTATCTCTTAAATGGTGAAACAACTGCCGATGTCATTGCGGATTCCGACCAAACTGAAGTCTACACTATAGAAGGTCAATTTGTAAATATATTATTTGATTTAAATCCTGCTTTAGCTTCAAAATGGTTCAAATATTTAGCAACTGCTTTAAATAAAACTTTAATTGAAAGAGAATCACAACTTTATGCTTAAATCAACAAAAATCAATAAATAATAACAATAATAATAATAATAATAATAACAATAATAATAATAATAATAATAATAATAATAATAATAATAATAATAATAATAATAATAATAATAATAATAATAACTTTATAGTTTGTGGTAATAATAATCCCACTTATATGTATCAAATTAATTTTTTTTTAAAAAAAAAAATTAAAATTTTAAACTGTATATATAAATAATTTTAAAAATTCAATATATTCATTTTTTTTAATTAAATAAATAATTTAAAAATAAATAAACAAACAAATTAATAATCAAAAAAATTAAACTTTTTTTATTTTTTGGTTTTATTTATCTATACCACTTTACAAACTTTTTCCAGTCTTTTGTATCCATCAATTTTTTGAATTCTTCTGGTTTAGAAACTTTAAACTTTACCATCCAATTGGCATCGGGATCTTTGTTTAGTAGTTGTGGATTTGATTTTAACTTATCATTTACTACATTATAATAATAGAAATTATATTAAAAAAGTGAGTGATAATAGCATCGAGAATTATGAAAAAAAAAATAAACATAATTAGTTTTTCTCTAGTTAATGAAACAAATATAAAGAAATACCATTTTTTAAAAATGGGGTATATACCTTCAACTACCTCACCTGAAACAGGTGCATATAAGCCGAATGCGGTAGCATTAGAACTCTCTAAAACACCAAATTTCTCCTCACTTCTACATTTTTTATTTTGTTTTGGCAACTCTACGTAATTAATTTTACCTAACCTTTCGGCACCAAATTTACTTAACTAGACCACGATTATCAGGATTGTTATAAAAAAAATAATATAGGGTCGTCAATTTATTTTCCTTTGTATACATTTAAAAAAAAAAAAAAAAAGATATTAAAGTTTTTTATAAAAACATACCCCAACAGTTGCAATTTTATTATCATCAGATAGTTTTACCCATTCAAGCTCGGCAGAGTAGTGAGTACAGAATGAACGTGATCCTAAATCATTTAATTTAGTTGATCCAAAATAAAATCTATTAAAATATTTTAACATTATATATAAATAGAAATTTAATTATTTAATATAAAAATATTAAATTATTATAATAAAAAAAATAATATTGATAATAATAATAATAATAATAATAATAATAATAATAGTAATAATAATAGTAATAATATAATAAAATTTGAAAAAATAAAATAATAAAAAAATTAATATTGAACTGCTTAATGTTATATTTAGATACAGCTATTAATAGTATTGATAATAGGTTAAAAAAAATAATTATTTTCAAATAAAATAAAAAAAAAGTTTATATAAATAAATACAAATTACAAAAAAATACAAAAAAATACAATTTATTTTTTTCGCACTTTTGCACTCACTCACTCACACCAAATGTAGTATTAAAATTCAATAATATTTTTTATTTTTCATACATGCAAAAAAAATAAAAATAAAAACGTTTTTATCTTTTATTTTTTATTTTTAATTTCAAATATAGCGCTCTCATTAATTTTATTATTTCTTATTTAATAAATTTTGATATTGTTAAAAAACATATTTACAATTTTTGGAAAAAAAAAAAAAAAAAAAAAAAAAAAAAAAAAAAAAAAAAATTTTTTTAAAAAAAATTAATAAAAAATAAAAAAAAAAAAAAAAAAAAAAAAAAAAAAAAAAAAAAAAAAAA
>JACAFZ010031841.1:0-17826 GCA_015252675.1 Dictyostelium gargantuum | reverse complement strand
TTTTTTTTTAATAATCGGCGCCCCCCCAGAACTACACAAACCCGTTCGTTCGCCAATTTTTATTTTTTTAAAAAAAAACCTTAAAAAAAAAAAAATTTTTTAAAAAAAAAAAAAAAAAAAAAAAAATTAATTTCGGTTTATTATTATTATCATATTATAAATAAAACATTGTAATAATACATTTATACCACTACTACTATTTAATAATAAAAATGATAATATTAAATAATAAAGTAATAAATAAAGTAGAATACATAAATAATTTAAAAAATGAAGATTTTGAAAATTTTAATTTAATTGAAATAATTAAAATTACAAAAATTTTAGGTATTCCAACACCAAAAAAAGAAAATAGATTAGAACTGTTAAAAAGAATTAAAAAATATATTGATGGATATTCAAATCAAAATCAAAATATAGTACCATCTTTTAATAAATTTAATAGTACATTCAATGATTTACAAATTAAAGATGGTTTAGAAATTGGTGAAAAATTATTTTGGATGGTATTTAAAAATAAAGTTTTATTTAAATCTATTACATTTTTTTTAAATATTGGTACATATTCAGCATATAATTGTAATTTTGGTTTTGGTAAACAATATTTCAAATATGATGAAATTAATGATGTTAAATTTATGTTGGATAATAATTATTTATTTATGTTAAAAGAAAAAGTTTTTAGAGGAGACATATTGGTATTTTCAAATTCAAATTCAAATGTGAATAATATTATTAATAATAAAAATGGTAAAACAATGATATCACCTTCTTCTTCACCACCAACTTTTTCATCTTCTTCAATTTCAAATAAAAAAGAAAATGTTGTAGATTTTTTTCAAGAAATAATTAAAAGAGTAAAACAAGAAAAATATCAACAAGAGAATAGTAATAATAGTTTAGAAGTTTTTTATCAATCTCTATTTCAAAATTATTCAAAATATATTATATCATATGATTCTTTAGTTATGTTTATATTAAATCATAGTAATATCAATGCATTGAAAGTTTTGGTTCATTACCATCCATTGAACTATAAATTATCTCAAACAACTCTACTCTATGCAATTCAAAATTCATTTTTTAAAGGTGTTAGATTTATTGTTGATCATTTAGAAAATGAAAATTATAAAATACTACCAATTAAATATAGTTGTTTTTCAAATATAAAAACTAAAAACAACACCAAACTTTATAAAATTATAATTTTTTTATTTGAAAAAAAACTTTTATCAATTTCAAATTATGTAGAAAAAGATCAATGGTATTATTTAATAAAGGATTTAATAAAGGAACAAAACCAATACCTACAATTACCATTAACAGAAGAACAACAACTACTCCAAATTCAAAGATATGAATTATATATGGAATTACCAAAACCTCCAAAAGAATTATTTTGGTTAAATTTAAAATTAAAAGATTTATTAAATATTTGTAAATTGATATCATTATTGTCAAATGGTGATGAAATTAAAAATGAATTTTTTGAGAAAACAAAATTTAAAAATCAAGATTTAAAATTAAAATTAAAAATGCATATTATTAAATATTTCAAAAATACTATTCAACCACATCATGAAGAGTTATTAATAATAAAGCCATTGAAATTTTATTTATCAGAAATAGATAGTATCCATCATTTGGATTTAATGGATTGTTTTTTTAATAATTCAGAACTTAAAGAAAAAACAATTGGTTTATTAAATAACAACCATTTACCACTATCGTTAAGATTTGGATGTTTTACATATTGGATTCAATTTTCAAAATATAAATATAAATTATTTGATTGCTTGTTTGACAATACTATAAATAACGATGATGGATTTCAAGATATTCTTTTTCAACATGTACATACAAATGAAAAAGATAGAAAAATTATATTTATTAACCAAGTTTCAGAATTTATAAATCAAAACTATAACAAAGAAAAATATAAAACCAATGTTTTTACTTTACTATATTTAGTGATTGGAACAGATGATATTGAAATGGTAAAATTGGTAGAAAGAAATTTCAACCTAAAAATAGATTTTTCAATAGATCCACCACCTATTAAAATACCTTCAGATTCTTTTTTCATTCAAAAATTTATTAAATCGGTAGAGATGTTAGATTATTGTTTTATTAATTTCAAACCACAGTTTCTCAATAGCAGTTTAAATCATTGTTTTTTCAAATTTAAATCATTTCAATTGTTTAAAAGATTTGAAAAACTTTTATTATCATCGTCACCATCTCAATTACCAATAACTTTTATTTATTTTAATTCTAATCAATATCAAAATCCGGAAGAGTTGATAAAAATGTTTAAATATGTCGTAGAGAAATCAAATCTATATTCAATAGGATTTAACATAATGCACTATATAAAGGTACCTGAAAATATTGGTGAAACAACTTTTGTTGAATCAATACTACCTGATATTCAATTTATTATATGTAATTTTTCAAATAGTTTTATATATAACCCAAACGAAATGTTTAGTAGAAATTATCAAATTATAAAATTTTTAGATTGGGTTAAACAAGAGAGACAAATTGATATTAATTCAAATCGATGTACATTTAATTTTAATATAAAAATACCAATTATTAATATAGGACTATCAGGGGATTTGAAATCATTGGAATCATTTATTCAAAATTCAAACAAAATATCATCAGCAAACATTATTAATGAATTCAATCAAGATGTAATTAATTTTAAAACCGATTTAATTTTAATACTTCAAGGTGCAGCCAAAAATGGTCAATTAAAAGTTTTTGAACATCTATTTTATAATCATCCAAATCTATTGATAAAGAAATCAAAAAAAATTAAAAATAACAAAAATAACAATGGGTTACTATTTAATTTTAGAGATTTTTGGTTTGTCTTTTACAATGCAATTCAAAAAGATAATATTCATGTTTTAGAATTTATTATTGACGTACTTCATTATAAAAAACCAAATCAATTTCAATATTATTTTAATGAATATCCATTAATTAATAAATTTTTTAATAAATTGTTATAATAACAATTTAAAATTTAAAAATACATATTTTTTATTATAATTAAATAACAAATTGATAATGATTTAAAAAATGTTTAAAATCAATTCATTTTTTTTAAATATAGTTGTGGCTTTTACTTCTTTCTGGTATACATTAATAATTTCTATAATTTGATCAACTTGGTCAATTGTTTGGGATTCGCTATTACCTTTTAAAATATGGCATAATAAAATATCCATTTCTTCGTCATTACATTCTCCAAATTTATAAACTGTTTTAAAAAATTGAATCTGCTGTTCTATGGGTATGATGGTGGTATCAAAATATTCAGTTCCTTTACTAGGTGAGTCGATCATTAATTTACAATTTGGATATAATTTTGGAACCAATTCTAATAATGCTGAATCTGCATGTTGAACCTATAAAATAAATTAACGATCCCAATATATCCTCGAAAGAATATTTCAGATTTTCAATTGTTAAATGATCATACTCTTTATATTTAACTGCAAAATTTATCATCATTTTTACCCAAATTAAATTTCTTGCACCCTTTAATACTTTGTATTCATTTAATTCCATTAGAAAATCGAATATATAAACTCTCTTTTTAAATTAAAATCTTTATATCTATTTCTTTTAATTTACATTTTTTAATATTTTTTGATTTTGAAAATGTAAATTTTGATTTTAAGTTTGTGAAAATTTTGTCATTATTATTTAATACTTCATAAATTTCTAAATCTTCATTTTTAATTATATTTGATTGGTTTTTATAAGATTTTATAAAAGTCTCTTTATTATTATTTATATCTTCATTAATATTTACAATCACAGATGATTGTGGTTGTCGTTGGCTGATTATAAAGTTATTATTATAATTTATTAATGATTAATCTTTTTTAAAAGTAATAAACTTCTTTGGTCATTTTGGTTATTTTTATTTAAATATTTTGTAAATAAAATATTTTGAAACTAACTTTGAAAGTTTTGAAATCCAATTTTTGGTGAATATTCATTAAATTTAAAAACGAATATTTAATGCTATTAAAGGAGAACACTATATGAATGTTTTTTATTTTTGTAATGTTGTTAAACCAATTTTGAATAAATTTTTAAATAAAGAATGATCCAATTGTAATAAATTAAAATAAAATCATCGTCACTATCTCTACTAATGTTTATATTATTTAAATATCCTATCCCATTTAAAAGTAAGTGTTTTACAATCTGATCTCTATTTTCTGATAAAATTGAAAATCCAATTAAATTATGTTTATCCAACTGCTCTTTAAATCCATTTCATCGATTACATATTTTATTATATCAAGTTCACCAATTTTTAATGAAAAATCCAATATACCATTATTCGGTTCATTTATTCTTTCTTGTTATTTTTTAAATTTGTATGATAAAATTTATTTCTCTTTCTTGATTTAAAAAATCAGTTAATTTAGTAATTTTAAAATCTGATAATAATAAAACTCCTTTTTTAATTTTATCATATAATAATTGATAATTATTAGTTTTCACCATCCAATCAAATGTTGCTTCATCATATTTCATTATTAAAACATCATTAATATTATTATTATTATTATTATTATTATTATTATTATTACACTATTACTATTTAAATAACTCTTATTTAATTCTCTAACAAAATAAAATATTATTAATTAAAAATCTATTTTTAAATATAGATTTATATAATGATAAACTTTTTCATTATTGCTATTATTCATTTTATAAAATGATAATGTGTTGTAGTTTTATTGAAATGGAAAATTAAAAAAAAAAAAAAAATTAAAAAAAAAATTAAAAATTTAAAAAAAAACCTATTCAATTAAAAAAATTTAGATATTATAATCAACGAAAGTTTTGGATCTAGATTAGGGTCAAAAAAATTTAAAACCCAATAATACTTTTAAAACCAAATATAAAATTAAAGTATAATATTTTTTTTTTTTAAAATTAAAATTTCAAATGTATAATAGTTTAATATAAAGGTTTAAACCAATTGGAATAATCTTTTTCCCCATTTTTTTTATTTAATTAACAATATTGTTAATACTTTTTTTTGATTTTCCGAATCCGAAATCAATTCACACAATTTCACACCAAAAAAATTAAAAATTAAAAAAAATTTAAAAAAAAATTATTATTTCATTTTCATTAATTTTCAAAAATAAAATACATTTTAAATCTATATTAATATTAAAAAGGGTATTAATAAAGGTTGTACCTTATTATTACTTTTTTAAATTTTATAAATAACCTATTTATACATATATATATATATATATATTTATATTTATAATTATACAGTTATATATTATTACACAATTATTGTACACACTACCACTATTCGATTATTCAAAGCCAATTAATTAAAGAAATGTCAGCTGAAAAAGGTTTAAAAGACAGTATTGCTGGTACAGTTGCAGGTGCAGCATGTTTATTCACAGGGTATTGTATTTTAATAAATAAATGGTTTTTTTAAAAATTACAACAACAATATTAGTGATTTAGTAATTAATTGTATTGGGGTATTATGGATCTTTTTTTTTATTTTTTTTTTACAGTCATCCATTTGATACTATTAGAGTTAGATTACAAACTTCAAATACACCAATTGGTATTATGGAATGTTTTAAAAATACAATTAAATATGAAGGTGTTGGAGGATTATACAAAGGTGTAACATCACCATTATTTGGTATGATGTTTGAAACCGCTGTATTATTTGCAGGTTATGGCCAAATGAAAGCATTATTACAAAAAGATGATAAAACTGAACTAACCGTTGGACAGTGTGCAATTGCAGGTGGGTTTGCAGGTGTAGGAGCATCCATTGTATTGACACCCGTAGAATTGGTTAAATGTAGATTACAAGTTCAAACCACTGGTCCTCAAAAGTATAAAGGTTCATTGGATTGTTTAATTCAAATTCTTAAAGAAGGTGGTATTAGAGGTGCTTATCGTGGTTTCACTCCCACAATCGCTAGAGAGTTTGTTGGTAATATGGCATTTTTTAGTACCTATGAAACTTGTAAACGTTATTTTAAAAGTAAAAAATCAAATAAAAACAATGAACTTTCATCGTCATCCACACCAACCTCTTTGATTGAAGAAATTGAAAAAGAAGAGGAAGAACTTAATTTACCAGCACTTATTATATCGGGTGGTCTTGGTGGTATGGCATATTGGACTGTATTATACCCAGTTGATGTTGCTAAATCATTTATTCAAGTAAGTGAAGGTAAAGGTCCTGCTCCCTCTATCGCTAAAGTTTTAAAAGATATCTACAAAAGAGAAGGTGTCAGAGGTTTATTTAGAGGTTATACACCAACCATCATTAGATCATTCCCAGCCAATGCTGCAATGTTTAGTGTTTATGAATTGGTTATTAAATTATTAGGTTAAATAAAAAAATAAAATAAAATATATATAATTATATATATTATCATCACTCCCCCGATATATAAACAAACAAATAATAGTGATGATCAAAGTACGTATTTAATTTTATAAAATTAATTAATATTTTGTTGTAACCCCTCTCCTCCCACTCACAAGAATATACATATCATCACCGATTGGTGGTAAGTGGGTGTATGCGGTGATTTGAATAAAATAATCAAATATAAAAAAAAAGTAATTTTTTAGGTTTTTCTGCATAAAGTATTTTTCTTATTTTTTTGCTCAAAAAAACGCTTTATTGAATTTATAGGTTAATTAATGAAAAGATCTTTTTTTTTGTTTTGGGGGGTTTTTATGTTTTTTTCAAAAAAATATATTTTTTTAATTTTTTATTTATTTTTTTTTAATTTTTTAAAAAAAACGTATATACCCTATCACCAATCAATTATTGGTACCACACATCATCTTTTTTTTTTTTTTTTTTATTATTATTAATTTTTAATTTTTTAACTTTTATTTTATAAAAAGCACAAATAATAAAAGGGGTATAATAAAAAATTATAAAACAGTTAACCTTTAAAGGTCATGAAAATTTAAAAAAAAAAAAAAAAAAAAAAAAATTAAAAAAAAATAAAAAAAAAATTTTTTTAAAAAAAAAAAAAAAAAAAAAATTTTATGTGTCATTTAAAAAAAAAGAAGTCTTCCAAAAGAACCACCACTTTTTCGCATACATGAATTAATAATAAATTAATTAATTAATTAAATAGTAAATTAATTAATTTTAATTTAGAAAAAAAAAATAATATATATAGTAGTCAACCTTTTTTTGAACATCTAATATAATTTATATTAAAAAAACTATTTTTTAATGAGTTTAATTATAAATTTATTCCCAGTGCGGGAGAAGAGAGGGAGAGAGGTAATCTAAAAACAACGTCTTTGGTTTGATTTAAATTATAGTGGTGTGTTATCTTTAGGATTTTTACATATTTTTAAATTTGGTATATAATGTAAAACACATAAAGAAGTCTTATTTTTTATTTTTTATTTTTTATTTTTTATTTTTTATTTTTTATTTTTTTTTTTTTTTTATATTTTTTTTTTTTTTTTTTAAAAAAAAATAAAAAATTTTTTTTTTTTTTTTTTTTTTTTTTTTTTTTTTTTTTTTTTTTTTTTTTTTTTTTTTTTTTTCCAAAAAAATAAAAAATTTTTTTTTTTTTTTTTTTTTTTAAATTAAAAATTTCTTATTATCTGTATCTTATTCAATATACCAATATATATATTTATATTTCAATATTTACATTTATCTATTTATTTATTTATTTATTTATTTTTAATGGAAAAATCATTTTAATCAATGAGTCACCATATGCATAGCAATTTAAATAACAATGGACACCATCAACAACATCATGGACATCATACACATCACCATTCAATAGCATCAAATACAATTCAGGGAAAATTTCATGATATATTTGAAACATCACATGGAGATGTTGTATGTTGTTTTTTTACTATTGTTATTATCTTTATTATTATTATTATTACCCTTCACTGCAAACATATTAATATATATACAATATGATTAATAGTTTATAGTATCATCATTATCAAATAAAAAAGATACACAAATTATAAGAATTGAGGGTAGATGTGGTATGCTGTTATTTGAGGGATTACCAGGTGTTGATATATTTCCTAATCATCGATCTGCCGTAGCATATTTAAAGAAAAAACATACACTAAAATCAAATATAAGAGTTCCTGCAATTTTAGGTTATATAATTTCAGAAAGATCTTCTCATTTATTGGTTGCAACAAAAGTAATTAAATTACTATTTTTTTAATTATTATTTTTTTATTGTTTATAAACATCTAATAATCTTTTTTTTTTTTTTTTTTTTTTTTAAATATATAAAAAATAAATTTAATTTTTTTGTTTTTTAAAAAATTAATAAAATCAAAAACAAATAATGGATTAAAATAGAATTATAATATTTGTGTGTATTATACACAAATGAAATACAGAGTGAGGAAGGCTGGGCAACAACTTTGGTCGATGAATCTGGTATTGATTCTTCAGTATCCTCAACAAATAATAATAATAATAATAATAATAATAATAATAATAATAATAATAATAATAATAATAATAATAATAATAATAATAAAAATAATAGAAATAATAATAGCGGCATTGAAAATAATAGTGGAGTTGATAATGGTGGTTCATTTTTTAGTACATTTATATCACCATCAACCTCATCACCTTCACATAACAGTAGTAATAATAGTAATGGATCAACAGCGACAAATAATAGCACAACGTCAACAACGTCAACAGCAACAACAGCAACAACAGCAACAGTAAACGATAATGCAAATAATGGTGCACCAAATTCAAATGATCCAACTTTAAATGCAATGTTAAAAGATTTACAAACATTTCCATTGGATGGTACTCATTATTATTGTGAAAATTATGACATTACAAATTATTTTCCATCAAATAATAATACTACACCATTTCAATATTGTTCAGAGTTTGCATGGAATGAATGGTTAAGAAAACCATTTGAAAATGCATCATTATCTCATTTATGTGTTGTTTTATTACAAGGTTATGCATCTGTAAAAGTTATACCAAATTTATCGATATCTATGGTTTATTTTATGAAAAGATCAAAATTAAATCCAGGTACTCATTTTTATTCGCCAGGTATAAACGAAAATGCAAGTCCTGCAAATGAATACGAAAGTGAAATTATAATGTGGAAAATTCAAGATAGAGAACAAACACAAACACAAACACAAACACAAACACAAACACAAACACAAACAACAACAACAACAACAACTACAACTACAACAACAACAACAATACCATCATCAATAAATAAAGTGGATATTACCACAAACAAAATAGATGTAAATGACCATATATTAAAAACAGATCATATGCCATCAATTTCTACTACTGTAAATAATGTAAATAATAATAATAATAATAATAATAATAATAATAATAATAATAATAATAATAATAATAATAATAATAATAATAATAATAATAATAATAATACAACAACAACATCAGCATCAACGACATCAATACCAAATCCATCAACAAATACAACAACAATAAATGATAAAGTTATAGAATGGACATCACATGTATGGAGAAGAGGTACAGTACCATTATGGTGGAGAGCATTTTCAAAAAATCAAGGATCAAATGAAATTGAATTATTTTTAAAGGATAGAGGTAAAGAGAACCCAAATCCATTTGAAAAATCTGAAATATATTATCAAAATTTATTGAATAGATACGAAAAATTTTATCAACAAAATAAAGAAACAAATTTAGCAGGCATTCCAACTATTCAATTAATTAATCTTTTAAAACAAGAAAATGATAAACAAGAGTTAATATTATCACAATTGTATCAAAAATCATGTGATAATGTTGCATCTTATTTAAATCTAGATTTACAAATGTATACATTTGATTGGACAAATAATTTAAAATCAAATGGTTCCTTATCAAAAACTGTACAAAATTTATGGGATTCTACAAAGTTATCATTGGATAGCGCTGGTTTTTCACATGGTATCGTTAAGCCATTTGATAATAACCAAATATTATCATCAAATAATAATAATAATAATAATACCAGTAGCAGTAATATCAACAATAGTAATAATAATAATGGCAATATTGGTGGAATTTATACACCATCGCCATCGTTATCATCTTCATCCTTTTTACCAATGATATCTTCACCTTCAATATTTAAAAATAATAATATGATTTCTCCTTCACCATTATTAAATCCATTAAATTCAAGTGGTGGTTATGGTTCAAATGATTATACACCATCAACATCAATTTCATCATTCCAACAAATTTATGGATCATTATCACCTCAATTAATTTCAAATAATAGCTTAAATCATCCACAACAACAACAACAACAACAACAACAACAACAACAACAACAACAACAACAACAACAACAACAACAACAAACATTATCAAATTATAGTAATGGTAGTTATTCGTCATTGGAAAAAAGATTTGTATTTTTAAGTTATCAGCCACAAAAAGAAATTATAAGATATAGTTGTTTGGATTCATTAGAAAGAGTAAATGTTGTATTATTTTTTAATTTTTTTCAAATTATTAGTAAAATGGGATCACAACTTGGTATACCATCTTTAAATGAATTATTATCATTTGGTCATAGTAATTCATTGGAGTATATGCTGTCAACTTTTAAATCTTTAAAATTATTTGGTCCATTGATTGATTTTTATATTTGTAGTTCTGATATTTCAAGTATATTGTACCATAATAATCCATCACCACCAACTTCAATAATGAGGGATTTAATACATCAACATTTATTTGTTTCAAATCTTGGCGGTAATACAACATCATCAAATTCTTCGTCAACAACAACATCAACAACAACAACATCATCATCCTCATCATCATCATCATCAACATCAACTCCGCCATCAATTTCAGCATCAGCATCAGCATCAGCATCATCAAACTCAACAATAACTTCACCCGCTACATTGGCAAATGGAGTATCAACAACATCATCAACATCTACAGGTAACACATCATCAACAAATGGTGGTTTGGCCAACTCACCTGTGGGTTCAAATGCTACATTATTTACAGCTACCACTCATTTATTAAATAGCCAGAGAAAGTATCAATTAACTCATTCAGATGAAAATCGTAGTTATCAATATCTATTGATGTTAGGTAATTGTTTTGGATTTTCGTCTAGATTCTTTCCATTTAATTCTAGCATCGGTAAAGATTTATCTCCATATTGGATTTCGTCTGCACCATCTAGTTGTGTTATGTCTTTACCAACTTTGTTATGCAACAATGGTAGTAATTTAAATCCATCCATTCTAATTAGAGATATCGATGATTTTTGTTGGATTTTTCCAGCTGATCAACAACAGGCAGAGATGATAATCTTTTTGGGCCAACCATGTGTAATAACTGAAATTTGTATAACGGTTTCACATGGTATCAACAGTGATAGTTATCCGAAGACAATGGATGTTTTGGTTGGTAACTATTTGGATCAGGTTAATTTGGTGTTGCAAGATGTTGAATTGCCTCGTTGTACCACTGGCACCAAATTATCTTATATTTTACCAAATTCTCCATGGGAAGCATACTCTAGTAGATTCAATCAAAATAATAATATTAGTGGTGTTGCCATGGATAGATATTTCAATCGTATCGTTAAAATCATTTTTTCAGGTTGTCATACACCAATAACCATTGGAAAAGTTGAAGTATTTGGATACCATTCAAACAGTTATTTCAACAATAATAACTCACTCACCCTAAACATTAATCCAACTTATAGAAATTCAATCGATTTCAAAAATAATAATAGTATCTATTACTCTCAATTAATTACAAATGATATTCATCATCAAATGGAAAGAAAAAAACAACAACAACTTAAAAACAACAACAACTTGATTTCAAATACATTTATGAATTATCAAATTGATAATTTATTAAATTTATTGGCTCAAACAAGTCCATCTTCACCAAATCATAATGGTAGTAATGGCAATGGTGGCAGTAGTAGTAAAAATAGTAGTTTTAATGATTATTATAGTACAATTTTAAAACAACAAAAACAACAACAACAACAACCAATTTTACCAATTGAAATGTTAAAAACTGATTCACCAAATATTACTTCTGAACAAGACGAAGTTTTATTATTTAATGATTATAATAATAATAAAAATAATAATAATAATAATAATAATAATAATAATAATAATAATAATAATAATAATAGTAACAATAATTACAACAATGATAACAATAATATTGATAACAATAACAACAATAACAACAATAATAAATCAAATTCAATCACTGAAACTATTCAATTAAATAACCAATTAAATAGTGAATTAAAATTTATAAAATATGAAAATTGTATTAAAGAGTTACAACAAAATAAAGATGAAAATAATTTTACATTATTAGATGCATTAGAATTGGAAAGTAAAAGAATTCAATATGAAATTACACCACAAGAAAGAGATAAATTATTAAAATCATTGGGTATAAAAAGTAATCAATTAAACCCAGACAAATTTATATTTGAACGTGATGAAAAGATTGAAACAATCATAAAAAAAGGTAGTAGATATAAATCATCAGTTTGTCAAAGACCACAATGCAGTAAACCATTAATATTTTTCGATAAAATTAGACACCAACAATGTCCATATTGTTATAAAAGATTTTGTCCTGCTTGCGTTTCACCCGGTCAAGTCAAAATATTTGAATTTGAAAGTAATAAATTGGTTTCAGTTTGTTATACTTGTGCAATTTTAATTGGTAAACAAGAACAATCCTTTAGAAAAATTCAAAATTCAGACAGACAATATTATGTTATGAAATCGAAATTCAAACCATCTTTTTACCAAAAAATACTGCTGGATTTACATTTTAATCAAAACAATGTAAACATAAATCTAACAAATTTATCAACGTTACCAAACTCATATGAAGCAATCTCTGAAATGTTAACACCATTGGCTGAATTTCCAAGAGGTGGTATATTAAATTCGGTTCCAACCGCTATTGAATCACCACCAATCGAGTCAATTTTATTAGCACCATCCGTTTTACCTTTGAATATGTTTTGGAAAGCGCCTGTAGATGTACAATCTGTTGATATTGATATCATGTTATCATATGAATCATTGGTTTACTCTATATCATTGATTGTAGATTCAATGGGTTTTCATAATTATGATTTACCAATCATTTCAATTAAAGCTGGCAAAATATTTACCAATCCCGATCAATTTCAAGAGATTGGTGATTGGGTATTACTTCCAAACGGTTGGAGTACCCAAAGTGATCCAAATTTAGTTATACAACCGCAATCATGTGTATCTTTTATTCCAAGCAAACCAATTCAGGCTCGTATTATTTCTCTAAGATTTACACTACCTGCAATTCCAACTTTTCTCTCACCATTTGCTCAAAACGGTATAATTCCAACTAAACCACAGTTACACATTGGTAGAATTGCAGTTCATGGTGGTTTTTCAGATTCATTGTCCGATATTTCAACTTGGACATCCTCTTCTTTACCACTTTCACCATCAGATAAAGATCTCTATGAAAATACTCTCTATTCAACTTTATTTATTGCACCAAAAAGAAATCCATTAAAAACAAATATTCAATCGAAATCAATGAAATCCATTCATATCTCTTTGGCAAATAATCAAGTTTTAAATATTAACATTAGAGGTTTCAGTTTAATCATTACCCACGATGATAATGAAGGTGTAAAATCTCAAGTAAAAGGTATTTCAATTAGTTTTTATAGCTTAAATCAAAAAGGTGAAATTTATTCACACCAATACGTAAGTTTGTTGTTATTTAATATTCTGATGACAAAGATGATAGTAGTATAATATATTTCCACTAAATTTACTAATCAATAAAAATGTATATAGTTAACCCAAATATTGGTTCCAAAATGCAGACAATCATCCACACTTTATTTTGATTTTCCTACACCCTTATCACCTTCTACTATTTTATCATTTGAATTTATTTCAAACTATGGTGGAAAAACAAATTCCTTTCCAAAAGTTAATTTATATTAAAATAACATGCTTTTTTTATTGTTATACACAACTAAAAAATAATACACACTCAATCACTCACACACCAACTATATCAACCTCTCCAATATCAATAAAAAAAAACATTTATCATGTACTACCCATCATATTAATATACATGTATTTATTATTTACTTGAAAACTATTAACTTTTTATTTTTGTATGCCATTCATTTTATATTGATAATTCTAAAACAACATTTGAATTTCTTTCTTTTTGCAATCCGATTTGGGTTGATAAATATTTAATTTTTTCGGTTGCAATTGAAATTGTATCAATGGAACCAAGAAAGATGTTGATTGGTATTTCAGATTTAACAGAATATTCAATTATTTGAGCAATTTTTTTTGAATCACCTGGAGTTGTTTATTGCTTCCATTTGAGCTGGACCAGCAACCTCAAGTGTTTGATATTCTGGAATTAAATTTTTAGAGGATGTTGTATAATTTAGAATTCCAGTAACAACATAACCAAGATACACAGGATACTTTAATATTAAATGGTTTAATTTCTTCAGGCAAGGCTTCTGACATACCAACCAATGCAAATTTAGCAGCAGAAAAATTACCAAAAAGATTTTGAAAATTTTACAAAGTCTCTGTACCTGTAACTTTTGCACCTCAACTTAATAATAACGTGGCAATTGATAAACCTATTCCGGATGTTGCACAAGTAATGTACCAAACTGAATTTTCACTTGGAATGGTTGATGATGTTGATATAATGCTTTCAATTGGTTCCATTTTTATTTATTTAATTAAATTTATTATTTTATTTAATTTGTTAAATGAAAAAAAGTATCTTTTATCATTTTATAGTTTTTTATCATATTTTTTTAAATTAAAATTATTTTATGATCAAATTCACACCAAAAATATGTGTGGAAAATAAGAAAATATAAAAAAAAATGACACATAATCAACAACAAATTTTTATTATTATACAGTTATTCTATCGATTTTTTGTATCATCATATGTTACATAATATTCAATTCAAATCAAATAATTGTTTATTATTTATTGATCAATATTACAGTGATTTTATTTCTTTCCAGCTGTAAACCATTTTGGTACTTGTTTTTTTTGAGCATCTCCTTCTTTTTCATTGTTAAACATTGAACGTAATGCTCTTTGTCTTTCTTTTTCTTGTTCATCCTCAAGTTTTCTTTGGTTTTCTTCCTCGATTTGCATTTTTTCATTTTCTAATCTTTCTTGTTCATCCAATTCTTTTTGTTGTTCTATTGATAATGTTTCGGTTGTTGTTGTTGTTTCATTGTTATTTGATGATGCAATTTCAAATAGTTGTGAAACATTATCATTAAATTTATATGAAACACCATTTGGTAAACCTAAAAATATTTTTGCTCTTGGGAATAAACCTTCTTTTAAAAAAGTAGTATTAAAGTCCAATACCTTATTTGGTGGTGTAGTATCTATTTTATGTGTGTATTATAATAAATGTTAGATTGTCTCTTTAGTTGTGGGGGGTGATAAAATTATTATATTATATAAAAACATACATAAATAAATTGAATCTATTGGCTCTGCTAATATTTCACTATTTATAAATTGTACAATATTCGAAATTCTTTCTCTAATCAAAAATTTCATTTCTAAAATCTTTTGGCCAGGGAATACAATACGAATGGTTGATGTACTAAAATTTTTAAGTTTTTTGTATGCCTCTCTTTCTCTCATTGCTTTTGTTCTTAATACTGAATCAAATTCATCTTTTTCTTTTTTTGCTCTCTTGTTTGATTCTACTAATCTTTTGAAATCATCTTCTGTCATCTTTTCATTATGTCTAATTGATTTTGGATCAATTTGAGTATCTGATGGTAAATAAACTAACAACTCTCTATCTTTTGGCTCCATTGTTACTAATTTTGGTGTTGGTTTTGGTGTTGGTGTTGGGATTGTGCTGGTAGTAGTGGTGGTGGTCGTAGGAGTGGGTGTTGGTGCATCGATTTCCATTGGTGGTGTAGTTGTTTCGCTTGTTAAACTTGTTGGTGTATTTGGTGAGTTACCTAATAATTCACCATTTGGTGATTTCGGTAAAATATTTTCATTATTTGTTTGTGAATTCAAACGATTATTATTATTATTATTATTATTATTATTATTATTATTATTATTATTATTATTATTATTATTATTATTATTATTATTATAATTATTGCTTGTTGTTGGTGTTGCGTTTGTAGTAGCAGTAGTTGTAGTTGTTGTTGTGGTTGGTGGAGTTGGTGGAGTTGTTGTTGTTGAAGCTACCTCAGTATTAGAGGTTGTTGGTGATTGAGTTGGTGTAAGAAGTGATGGAGATTGATATGATTGAATAATTGCTAAAATTTCGTCACTATGTCTATCAGTTTGTTTAAAAGTTAATTTTATTAAAGATGCCTCACTAACATTTAATGATGCTAAAGTTGATTTTTGAAGTAACTCAATTGTGCTAATCTAGTGTGGATGGATAGATGATTAGAATATTAATATGTAGTGTGAGTGAAAAATCACATCACCATTAATGATGACAGGGGGTGTAAGTGTAGTTTAGTAATTTCTATTACTTACTTCTCTATTTAAAATTGTAATAATTGGCTCAATGTATTTACCATTTTCATTAAATCTTTTAGTTAATGATAAATTTGGTTCAGTAGTTTCAAATGCAACTAAAATATCCCAAAGTGTTGAGTTTGTTTTAAAATTTGATTGATATCTTTTACCATCTTCCATTTGAAGGGCAATTCTAACAGTTGAAATTGATACTCCTTTTTTTTCAGTAATAGTTACTCTACTTAAATTTGGAATACCTGATAATCTAAATGGTAATGATAAATTTACTGTAGTTGTTCCATACCTATATATAGCATGTGTATGTGTTTATAATTTCAATATTATATTAATATTGAATAATTAAATGAGGATTGATCAAGTGGAAATTACTTACATTAATTGAAAACGTGAATCATCAAGTTTATAATACTGACAACCTTTTTTTAATATTTCCATCATTGTATTTGATGCTATAACTGGTATGGTTGTTTTACCTGTCTTATAAATTATATGAATAGAGGACATTTTTATTATTTATTTGTTTATTTGTTTATTTGTTTATTTGTATCTATATTTATTTTATTTTATACATCAAGCTTATTGTGGTGTTTGTGTGTATGTGTGTAAATTAAAATTTAAAAATGAAATTTATTTTTTTTTTTTTTTTTTTTTTTTTTTTTTTTTTTAAAAAAAATTAAAATTTTTTATAATTTTAATAAAATTTTTTTAAAAATAAATTTATATTTTTTTTTTTTATTATAAAATATTTTTTTTTTTGTTAAAAAAATGAAAATATTTTGAATTTGGAATAGAAATTTGTATAAAAATTAATATTAATTCTTTTTTTGATATGATACCAATATTTTTTTTTGACGGATCAGAATTTTTTAAATTGGAAAAACAAAATTAAAATCTTTTAATAAAAAAACAAAAATAATTAAAAAAAAAAAGAAGCTCAAAGATATGTAATTTACATTTAATTGTAAAGAAAACCTTCAAGGAAATGTTAAAGTTACAAAAAAAAAAAAAAAAAAAAATTAAATTTAATTTTAAAATATTTTTTATTTTTTAATTTTTTTTAATTTTTATTTAATTTTATTTAAAAAAAAATAAAAATAAAAAAAAAAATGTTA